>SNQJ01S0031955.1:88859-107119 GCA_010110895.2 Picea sitchensis | reverse complement strand
AAAAAACCAGAACACCATTGCATCAGAACACCCAAATGATTTTCGCAACTGTAGAAAATGATTGTCACAACTATAGAAAATTTGTCGTAACTGAGATATATATAGGATTGATTTGTCGTAAATGACCGTTGATTCTCACACGTGCCATTGTTGGTCGCTCTACCGACCAAGTTTCATCGTTAAAATGACCAACTTGGAAGGTTGGTCACTAGAGCGACCAACATTTGGACCCTGAAAAAAAAAAGTATAATTAGTCCAAAAAAAACAAAAAAAATACGACGAAATTTTAAACCGTCGTAATATTTCGTCGTAATTTGCGCCCAATGTAGTAGTGCCAACACGATTTGGGTGTTTCCTAGGGTGAAGGGAGATTGGGTGTGAGCATACCAACTAATTTTCAAACTATATTTGGACTCCAACATGATTTCGGTGTTTCCTAGGGAGAACGGAGATAGGGTAAGACCAGAGAACGATTTGGGGGTTTCCTAAGGGCGAACTGAGATTTTTCAGGTAAAACAATTTTCAAATTTCACAATTCAACCTCCTTACATATAAATTTCCTCATATTTTATGGTCTATATGAGTTTGACATTTGCTTATCCTTGTTAGAATAGGAAAAAAAAGACCAGGAAGAAGAGAGAAGAAATAAGCAACTTCAAAAATCGTCACGAAGTCCACTTGCCCAAATCCTGACAGAAGAGATTTTCCCTAGCTTTCTTAAAATTTCAAGTAGAGGGAAGGAAACAAATTCTATCCATAATGAGGTAAGTCCTTCTCAATTTATAGATTTTTAATAGTCTCATTTTTTTTATTTTTTTTTTAGTTATTTGTTTTTTATTGAAAATTTTAACACAAAAAAATTATTTTATATATCTAGGGACATGAGACTGACTAGGAGAAAGATGCATTGGCTATGATATTGGGGATAGAGGACATAAAAAAACTTGATGGTGTAGACTTGAAAACGCTTGCAAAATACATAGAAAAACAATCCACTAAGACCCCTGAGACATTGCTAGCAAATCAACCCTATGAAAGTGAATCAATTGATTCCCCAACCACTCTTGGATCGAGCAAAAAATCGAGGAAATCATATACGATGACCTATAAGAATATGGAACAGAGAGCGAAGACTTTCAATGTCGAATACACTCCTGGGACCAAAGCTTCATCCACCACGCCATGTTTTGGAACTTGCATTGGGAACTATGATACAAGGATAGAATACGACATGGTTTCAGGAGAAATCAGAATGTCATATGTCGGGAAGGTTTTTGTGAACAGGTAGAAGGAATCATGCCTTCAATGATTCAAAGACCATCTCCATTTTTCATTCTCAAAGATACCAATGCACCTGCATAAATTTGGAATTCATGACATGGAGTCTGAATTTGGCATAGGTTGGTCAGTAAAAAAGGTGAAAAGACAAATGTCTCAAAATTTCAAGAGATTTAGGTGCAATTAAACAAAGAAGATAAAAAAACTATCGCTTGAGATAAGCCGCAAAAAAAAGGCCAATTGATGTCAGTATAAAAGTATGGAAATAACTTGTCAAATCATATGAGAATTCATATGCACGGAGGAAGTCTGGTGAGGAGAGTATCTAGGTATTTCAATTTACTCATAATATTATATCAAATTTCTTAAACGATTTTTATATTTTATTTGTGCATAGTTCAATTGACTTACTTTATGTTTCAAGACAAAACCTCCAAATCTGGGCTTGCAAAACTCCAAGCCACGCATCATAGTGGCCAAAAAGGTTTAAAAGCCTTGATCTGCACCTTTGTAAGTATATTTATTATATGAAATGTTTTTTTTTTTTCCTAGAAAAAGTAAATGATTACATATTTATTAGTTTAACTAGCCCATGTGCCATGTTTTGACAGTAGGACAAATATGGTCGGCATCCAACTCATTTTGAAAAAGAAATTTTACAAAATAAAAAGTGGACCGACTTTGTAATATGGATGGAGAACGAGGTATCAATAGTACCGAAGGATCCCTTGCCTTGTTTTTTCCCTAGTTTTTGTCAATGGCTCCCTGTTTGGGAATCATTGTCCTTTATTTCCTTTGAATATTATGAACTTGTGGAATGTTCCTTGCAATTTATGGATTTTGGAAATACTAGCCCTTGTTTTGTGGCTCTTGATAACAAACATAGTTTACCTAGCAGGGCTTTGCCCCTTTTGTTTAATTTATTTATATTTTCCTACTATTTGGATAAGTTGGATTCTCATCCAACATTCATACGGCCTTTGTTCCCTTGGACCTTCTCTAACATAGTTGTTTTTCACTAACAGATGGGTGATAACTTCATCATCCATCTTACAAAGTGAACACATGCCAAGCCCTTGGTTATTTCTCCTTTGCAAATGATCTCAAAGAAGTAACTTGTCTCTCAACACTAGCCACATATAAACACGTGTCTTCATAGGATATCTAATATTCCAAAGGGGCTTCCACAACAATCATTTTGTCTTGTTCTGCAATACATAACATAGTATTGTATCATAGCTTTGCAATCTATTATCTTAGAATAGGATTCTTGGACCAAACCAAACTATATTTCTCATCCCTAATCCTCACATGAATATGAGATAAAGTTCCACATAACATTTCCATTGTGGTAAATTCTCTCTTGCAAATCCCAATAATACCAATACCAATACCATACCATACCAATACCAATACTAATACCAATACCATACCATTGCATACCACTAACAATACCAATACCAATACCATACCAATACCATACCATTGCATACCAATACCAATACCATTGCATATCATTTCATGGTAATGGTATGCATTGGCAATGATATGCATACCAATGCCATACCAATACCAATACCATACCAATATCAATACCATAATATACCATACCAATACCAATACCATACCATACCATACCAATACCAATACCATACTAATATCAATACCATACTATACCATACCAATACCATACCATACCATACCAATACCAATACCATACCAATAGCAATACCATATTATACCATGCCATATCAATACCAATATTGATCCCATACCATACCAATACCATACCATTGCATGGAAATGGTATGCATTGACAATGATATACATACCAATACCAACAACATACCATACCAAAACCAATACCATTGCATACCAATACCAATACCTTTGCATACTATTGCAGGCAATGATGTGCATACCAATCCCATACCAATACCAATACCATACCAATACCAATACCATACCATACCATACCAATACCAATACCATACTAATATCAATACCATACTATACCAAACCAATACCAATAAAAATACCATACCATACCATACCAATACCAAATCATGTCATACCAATACCAATACCAATCCCATACCATACCAATACCAATACCATACCATTGCATTGCCAATACCAATATACCATACCATTGCATGCCAATACCAATACCATTGCATACCATTGCATGGAAATGGTATGCATTGGCAATCATATGCATACCAATACCAATACCAATACCAATACCAATACCATAGAAATAGCAATACCAATACCATTCCATACCAATACCATACGAATACTATACCAATACCAAAACCAATACCAATATGCATTGCCAATACCCTTATGCCTTGCCAATACCAATACCAATATCATTGCATACCAATATGACCAATACCATTTCATACCAATACCAATACCATTGCATACCAATATGACCAATACCATTTCATACCAATACCATACCATACCATACCAATACCAATACCATACCAAAACCAATACGATACCAATGCCAATGCCAATACCATACCATACCATACCATACCAATACCGTACTAGTACAATACCATACCATACCATACCAGTAACATACCAATACCAATACCATACCATTGCATACCAATAAAAATACCAATACCATACCAATATTGTACCATTGCATACCAATACCAATACCATTGCATGGCAATGATATGCATACCAATACAATACCAATACCAATACCAATATGCATTGTCAATACCCTTATGGCTTGCCAATACCAATACCAATACCATTGCATACCAATATGGCCAATATGATTGCATACCATTGCATGGAAATACCAATACCAATACCATTGCATACCATTAAAATACCAATACAATTGTCAATACCATACCATACCATACCAATACCAATACCATACCATACCAGACCAATACCATTGCCAATACCAATACCAATACCATACCAATACCATACAATTGCATACCAATACCATTGCATACCAATACCAATACCAATATTGCATACGATTGCATTGACAATCATATGCATACCAATACCATTGCCATTACCATACCATACCATACCAATACCATACCATTGCATACCAATATTGTTGTGTACCAATATCAATACCATTGCATACCACAATGGTATGCATTGGCAATGATATGCATACCAATACCATACCAATACCAATACTAATACCATACAAATACCAAGAGCATAGCCAAAAATGCCTGACAGAGTCATCTTGAAAATCGACCTCATCTTCAAAAATTTGCACTATGCCTCATTGACTAAAACCCTAGTGTCGGAGATACTCCAACAAATCATTTTCTAGTCGATGGAATGATAGCATAGGGGCCCCACTATATGAAAATCGGTGCTCTTAATCCAATGCAACTGACGGTTTGTGCATATGATTCCTGCTTTGAGTTTTATCGTGATTTTCAACTCGCCTCCTCAAGCCATTTAGAGACATGTGGTCAATTTGGTCCAGGGGCATAAAATCCAAACCGAGTAGCATAACGGACTTCCGTAATCTCCCGCAAGTCTGATTGGCCAAGGCCCACATGACTACACTAGCCAAAAAGACCCGACATAGTGTTCTTGAAAATCAACCTCTTCTTCAAAAATTGCACTATGCCTCATTGACCAAAACCATAGTGTTGGAGATACTCCAAAAAATGGTTTTTTGGTCAAAGGAATAATAGCGTAAGAGCTCCAATAGATGAAACCCAGTGTTATTGATCCAATGCAACTGACATTTCATGCATCCGAGTCCTGGTTTGAGTTTTATCGATAGTTGCAACTCGCCTCGTCAGGCCATTCAAGGACATGTGGCCAATTTGGTCCATGGGCATCAAATCCAAACCAATCAGCATAATGGAGTTATGTAAGCTCCCGCAAGTATGTTTGGTCAATGCCCATGCGAGTACACTAGCAAAAAATTATCGACAAAGTGTTCTTGAAAATCGAACTCATCTTCAAAAATTGCACTATGCCTCATTGACCAAAACCCTAGTGTTGGAGATACTCCAACAAATGGTTTTTTGGTCGACGAAATGATAGCGTAGCGACCCCACTAGCTGAAACCCAGTGTTCTTAATCCAATGAAACTGACAATTCATGCATATGAGCCTCAGTTTGAGTTTTATCGAGAGTTACAACTTGCCTCCTCAAGCCATTTAGGGACATGTGGTCAATTTTGTCTAGGGGCATAAAATTCAAATCGAGTAGCATAACGGACTTCTATAAGCTTCTGTAATTTTATTTGGCCAAGACCCACGTGACTACACTAGCCAAAAAGACATGACACAATGTTCTTGAAAATCGACCTACTCTTCAGAAATTGCACTATGCCTCATTGACCAAAACCCTAGTGTTGGAGATACTCGAAAAAATTGTTTTTCAGTTGACGAAATGATAGGGTAGGAGCCCCAATAGTTGATACCAGGTGATCAGGATCCAATGCAACTGAGGGTTCATGCATCCGAGTCCCGGTTTGAGTTTTATCGATAGTTGCAACTTGCTTCCTCAAGCCATTCAAGGACATGTGGAAAATTTGGTCCGGGGGCATAAAATCCAAACCGAGTAGCATAACAGATTTTTGTAATCTCCCACAAGTCTATTTGAACAAGGTCCATGCAACTGCACTAGCCAAAAACAACGCCATAGTGTTCTTGAAAATCAACCTCATCTTCAGAAATTGCACTATGCCTCATTGACGAAAACCCTAATGTCGGAGATACTCTAACAAATGGTTTTTCTATTAATGGAATCATAGCATAGGGGCCCCACTAGCTGAACCTCATTGTTACAAATCCAATTCAACTGACGATTTGTGCATCCGAGTCTCGATTTGAGTTTTATCACGAGTTGCAACTCGTCTCCTTAAGTCATTCAGGAATATGTGGCCAATTTGGTCCAGGGGCATAATCCAAACTGATTAGCATAATGGACTTTTGTAACCTCTCACAAGTCTATTTAGCAACATTAAACCCTATCCTATCCTAGTAATCCATCGGAGTCGACGATTCCTCAATCTGAGTCTCGGTTTTTGTTTTATCCCCAGTTGCAAGTCACATCACAAATAATTTGAGGGACTCTTGGCCAATTTCTCCTCAGGGCATAAAAACCTAAGGGAGCAACATTTTTTAGTTCTGTGAGATGTTGCAAGATTTTTTAGGCATGTACTAGGTGACCACATTATCCATCTTCTCATGAGGGACGATTTCATAAATTGAACCCCTTAATCCAAATGTCGCATTGCTTCAAACTAAGAAAAACACTAGTTCTCGAAATCAATTCATAAAGCAACTTCTAAGCCATGGCACCCAAGAGTGAGGGGTGCTCTAGATGAAATCCTATCCCAGTAAACCATCGAAGTTGACGGTTCCTCAATCTGAGTCTCGATTTTCATTTTATGCCCAGTTGCAAGTGGCATCCCAAACCATTTCGAGGACTCTTGGCCAATTCCACCTCAAGCCATAAAATCCTAACGGAGAATTTTTTTTGAATTCCATGAGATGTTGCATGCTTTTTTAGGTATGTAATAGGTTACCACATTGTCCATCCACTCCCAAGGCATGGTTTCCTAAATTGGACCGCTAAATCCAAATTTTCTATTGCTTCTTACTGAGCAAAACACTAGTCCTCGAAATTGATGAAAAAAAAACTTCCGAGGGATTGGAACCGGGAGTGAGGGGTGCTCTAGCTAAAATCATATGCTAGGAATCCAACGGAGACGACGATTCCTTAATACAAGTCTCAGTTTTCATGATATTCCCAGTTTCAAGTCACATCCCAAACCATTTTGGGGACTCTTGGCCAATTCCCTTCAGGGCATAAAAGACTAACGGAGCAACATTTTTGAGTTCCATGAGATACTGCAAGCTTGTTTAGTCATGGACTAGATGACCACATTATCCATCCACTCCTGAGGGACGATTTCATAAATTGGACCCCTTAATCCAATTGTTGCATTGCTTCAAACTGAGCAAAACACTAGTTCTTGAAATCAATGAGTAAAGCAACTCTTGAGTCATGGCACCCGGGAGTGAGGGGTGATATACATGAAATCCTATCCCAATAATCAATCAAAGTCAATGGTTCCTCAATCCGAGTCTCGATTTTTGTTTTATGCCCAGTTGCAAGTGGCATCCCAAACCATTTCGGGGACTCTTGGCCAATTCCTCCTTAGGGCATCAAAACCTAACGGAACAGCATTTTAGAGTTTCGTGAGATGTTGCAAGCTTGTTTAGGCATGGAATATGTGACTACATTGTCCATCTTCTCCTGAGCCATGGTTTCATAAATTGGATCCTTTAATCCAAATGTTGCATTGCTTCAAATTGAGCAAAACACTAGTTCTTGAAATAAATGAGTAAAGCAACTTTTGAGGCATGGCACCTGAGAGTGAGGGGTGATCTAGCTTAAATCCTATCCTAGTAATCCATCGAATTTGACGGTTACTCAATGCGAGTCTCGGTTTTATTTTTATGCCTGATTGCAAGTGGCATCCCAAACCATTTTGGGGACTCTTGGCCAATTCCTCCTTGGGGCATAAAAACCTAACGGAGCATCATTTCTGAGTTTCATGAGATGCTACAATATTTTTTAGGCATGGACTATGTGACCACATTTTCTATCTTCTCTCGAGGCATGGTTTCATAAATTGGATCCTTTAATCCAAATATTGCATTGCTTCAAACTGAGAAAAACACTAGTTCTCGAAATCAAGGACTAAAGCAACTTTTAAGGCATGGAACTCGGGAGTGAGGGGTTCTCTAAATGAAATCCTATCCCATTAATCAATCGGAGTCTATTTGTCCTCAATCCAAGACTCGATTTTCATTTTATGCCTAATTGCAAGTGGCATCCCAAACCATTTCGGGGCCTCTTGGCCAATTCCTCCTCAGGGCATAAAAAGATAACAGAGCAGCATTTTTGAGTTCTGTGAGATGTTGCAAGCTTGTTTAGGCATGGAATATGTGACCACATTTTCCATCCTCTCCCAATGCATGGTTTCATATATTGGACCCCTAAATCCAAATGTTGCATTGCCTCGAACTATGCAAAACCCTAGCTCTCAAAATCGATGAAAAAAACAACTTTCGAGGGATTGGACCTAGGAGTGCGGGGTGCTCTAGCTGAAATCCTATGCCAAGAATCCAACAGAGAGGACGATTCCTCAATATAAATCTCATTTTTTGTGATATGTCACGTTGCAAGTCGCATCCCAAACCATTTTGGGGACTCTTGGCCAATTCCTCCTCAAGGCATAAAAACCTAATGGAGCAACATTTTTGAGTTTTGTGAGATGTTGCAAGCTTGTTTAGCGATGGACTAGGTGACCACATTATCAATATTCTCATGACGGATGGTTTCATAAATTGGACCCCTTAATCCAAATGTTGCATTGCTTCAAACTAACCCACACACTAATTCGTGAAATCAATGAGTAAAGAAACTTTCGAGGCATGGAACCCGAGAGTTAGGGGTGCTCTCATTGAAATCCTATGCCAGGAATCCAACAGAGATGACGGATCCTCAATATGAGTCTCGGTTTTCATGATATTCCCAGTTGCAAGTCACATCCCAAACTATTTTGGGAACTCTTGGCCAATTCCCCCGCAGGGCATAAAAGACTAACGGAGAAACATTTTTGAGTTCAATGATATGCTGCAAGCTTGTTTAGGCATGGACTAGGTGAAAACATTATCCATATACTCTCGAGGGATGATTTCATAAATTGGACCCCTTAATCCAAATGTTGCATTTCTTCAAACTAAGCAAAACACTAGTTCTCAAAATCAATGAGTAAAGCAACTTTCGAGACATGGCACCCAGGTGTGAGGGGTGCTCTAGATAACATCCTATGCCAGGAATACAACGGAGACAACGGTTCCTCAATCCGAGTGTTGATTTTCATTTTATGCCTTGTTGCAAGTCGCATTCCAAACCATTTCGGGACCTCTTGGCCATTTCCTCCTCAAGGCATAAAAAACTATTGAAGAAGGATTTTTGAGTTCTGTGAGATGGTGCAAGCTTGTTTAGGCATGGACTATGTGACCACATTGTCCATCTGCTCCTGAGGCACGGTTTCATAAATTGGATCCTATAATCCAAATGTTGCATTGCTTCAAACTGAGCAAAACACTAGTTCTCGAAATCAATGATTAAAGAAACTTCTGAGGAATGGCACCAGAGAGTGAGGGGTGATCTAACTGAAATCCTATCCCAATAATCCATCGAAGTTGATATTTCCACAATCTGATTCTCGTTTTTTTTTATGCCCAGTTGCAAGTCGCATCCCAAATAATTTCAGGGCCTCTTGGCCAATTCCTCCTCGGGGCATAAAAACCTAACAGAGCAGCATTTTTGAGTTCTGTGAGATGTTGCAAACTTGTTTAGACATGGACTATGTGACCACATTGTCCATCTTCTATCGAGTCATGGTTTCATAAATTGGATCCTTTAATCCCAATGTTGCATTGCTTCAAACTGAGAAAAACACTAATTCTCGAAATCAATGAGTAAAGAAACTTTCATGGCATGGAACCCAGGAGTCATGGGTTCTCTAGATGAAATCACATCCCAGTAATCCATCAAATTTGATGGTTCCTCAATACGAGACTTGGTTTTCGTTTTATGCCTAATTGCAAGTGGCATCCCAAACCATTTCGGGGACTCTTGGCCAATTCCTCCTCAGGGCATAAAAAGATAACAGAGCAGCATTTTTTAGTTCCGTGAGATGTTGCAAGCTTGTTAGGCATGGACTATGTGACCACATTTTCTGTCTTCTCCCAAGGCATGGTTTCATATATTGGACCCCTAAATCCAAATGTTGCATTGCTTCAAACTAAGAAAAACTCTAGCTCTCAAAATCGATGAAAAAAACAACTTCTGAGGGATTGGACCCAGGAGTGAGGGGTGCTCTAGCTGAAATCCTATGCCAAGAATCCAACAAAGATGACAGTTCCTCAATTCGAGTCTTGGTTTTCATGAAATGTCGAGTTTCAAGTCGCATCCCAAACCATTTCGGGAACTCTTGGTCAATTCCTCCTCAAGGCATAAAAACCTAACACAACAACATTTTTGAGTTTTGTGAGATGTTGCAAGCTTGTTTAGGCATGGACTAGGTGACCACATTATCAATCTTCTCATGAGGGAGGGTTTCATAAATTGGACCCCTTAATCCAAATATTGCATTGCTTCAAACTGAGCCAAACACTAATTCGCGAAATCAATGAATAAAGCAACTTTTGAGGCATGGCACCCGAGAGTCAGGCGTGCTCTAGCTGAAATCCTATGCCAGAAATATAATGGAGACGAAGGTTTCTCAATCTGAGTCTTGGTTTTCGTTATATACGGAGTTGCAAGTCGCATCCCAAACCATTTCGGGGACTCTTGGCCAATTCCTCCTTAGGGTACAAAATCCTAATGAAGCAACATTTTTGAGTTCTGTGAGATGTTGCAAGGTTGTTTAGGCATGGACTAAGTGACCAAATTATCGATCCTCTCACAAGGGAATGTATCATTAATTGGACCCCTTAATCCAAAATATGCATTGCCTCAAACTGATCCAAACACTAGTTCTTGAAATCAATGAGTAAAGAAACTTCTGAGGCATGGAACCTAGGAGTGAGGGGTGATCTAGCTGAAATATTATTATATGAATCCAACGGAGACAACGGTTCCTTAATCTGAGTCTCTATTTTTGTTTTATGTCCAGTTGCAAGTGCCATCCCAAACCATTTCAAGGACTCTTGGCCAATTCCTCATCAGGGCATAAAAGCCTAACGGAGCAACATTTTTGAGTTCCATGAGATGTTGCATGCTTGTTTAGGCATGGACTAGGTGAACACAATGTCCATCCTCTCCCGAGGCATGGTTTCCTAGATTGGACACCTAAATCCAAATTTTGCATTGCTTCTTACTGAGAAAAACACTAGTTCTTGAAATCAATGAAAAAAACAACATACGAGGGATTGGAACTGGGAGTGAGGGGTGCTCTAGCTAAAATATTGTGCCAGGAATCCAACAGAGACAATTTTTCCTCAATCCGAGTCTCATTTTTTGTGATATGCCTAGTTGCAAGTTGCATCCCAAACCATTTCGGCGACTCTTAGTCAATTCCTCCTCAGGGCATAAAAGACTAACAGAGAAACATTTTTGAGTTATGTGAGATTTTGCAAGCTTGTTTAGGCATGGACTAGGTGACCACATTATCCATCCACTCCCAAGGGATGATTTCATAAATTTGACCCCTTAATCCAAATGTTGCATTGCTTCAAAATGAGCAAAACACTAGTTCTCAAAATCATTGAGTAAATCAACTTTCGAAACTTGGCACCTGGGAGTTAGTGGTGTTCTAGTTGAAATCATATCTTAGTAATCCATCGGAGTCAACGGTTTCTCAATCTGAGTCTCGGTTTTCGTTTTATGCCCAGTTGCAAGTCGCATCCCAAACAATTTCAGGGACTCTGGGCCAATTCTTCCTCAGGGCATAAAAACCTAACGGAGCAACATTTTTGAGTTTCGTGCGATGATGCAAGCTTGTTTAGGCATGGACTAGGTGACCACATTATCGATCTGCTCACAAGGGACAGTTTCATAAATTGGACCCCTTAATCCAAATATTGTGTTGCTTCAAACTGAGCAAAACACTAATTCTCGAAATCAATGAGTAAAGCAACTTCTGAGGCATGAAACCCGAGAGTAAGGGGTGGTCTAGTTGAAATCCTATCACATTAATCCATTTAATTTGACGTTTCCTCAATCCAAGTCTCAGTTTTCTTTTTATTCCCAGTTTCAAGTGGCATCCCAAACCATTTCGGGGACTCTTGTCCAATTCCTCCTCAGGACATAAAAACCTAACGAAGCAACATTTTTTAGTTCCATGAGATGTTGCAATATTTTTTAGGCATGGACTATGTGACCACATTTTCTATCCATTCCCGAGGCAGGGTTTTATAAATTAGATCCCTAAATCCAAATGTTGCATTGCTTCTTACTGAGAAAAACCCTAGTTCTAAAAATCAATGAAAAAAACAAGTTACGAGGGATTGGACCCGAGAGTGAGGGGTGCTTGTTGTGAGTGGGAAATCCCTCTACGGACTAGCACTTAGGGTTTTATCATGCATGGAAAGAAGACCTACAGATTCCTACTTTTTACCATCATCCCAAACCTAATCCCCATTATTCTTAAGAAAATATGTAGTTAAGAAGATCAAGTGAACATACATTATTTCGGGCATTTGATATCAATCTCTCTTCATGCTTGGTCACTCTTTGACTACAACTCTCTTCCCAAGGCTGACCTGCATTCACAAAAGACAAACAAAGAACTCCACATGGATTTGATCTACGTATAAATGGGTTAGAAATTTAATCAACATGTACGCAATAAACGATGAAAACCTCATATGGTGGGATGGGAAAAGTACTTCTTTATTATTAACTTCACTAAAGCAACTTACAATGATGAAGTCGGCCACTGCTCCACAAACCTGGTCCTGGGCTCATCTTCAATTGTCCTCCAACTGCTTTTCTTTGTACTTCTCTTTGCACAAGGATGGATAAAGGTTGGGACAAGGGGAATGCTCAATTGGGTATAGTCTCTTTAATATGATTTTCCTCCTTTCAAATGGGACCCTTACCCCTTCTTTTATAGGCTAGAAGGAGCTAGGTATTTGGTCGAATGACCAACCATGCATGGCTGAAAGGTTTAGTTAACTTTCCCAAAGTTGTGTGTTCTGTCAACAACTTTCCTTTGTCCATGCTTTTGTAGGTACATGCGGGTTGTATTGGAGCAACTAGCGTGTACATGCTTGCAGTAATGGAGCAGGGTGTGTGGGCCTTTATAAAGAGGGTTTTTTAACCAGAGTTGTTCAGTACTGGCTTGGCAAAGAAGGCATATGGGATGGCCTGATGTCAGGTAAGTATGCTTGGTGCAATTTAGGGTTATAACATATGCGCCCTAATGTGTGAGGTCAGAAGATCATCTAATGTCCGAAATACATTACCAATCTTTATCAACTTACCAAACCGGTGAGCCCAGGGACTAGAATTCGGGAGGTTCCATCTGCAAAATAACAATTCTCACCGAGGCATGCATACCCATGCTCGGAATGAAATAAAATCGTGGCTACCAATCAAATACACTGTAGATCCATGTCATACAACTATATAAAGTGTAGCCGCGAGTAATACACAACGGATCTACATCTCAAAATCAAAAATATATACATGTATAGTATCCATTTTCTAGAAGTTGATAAGGCCTGATGGCTGGAGATGAGGTCTTCAGATCTCGGGAAACAACTTCAAAATATTCAAAACTCAGGTAGGAGTGTAATATGAGTGTACGACTTCACTACCCAGAGGTCTTCGACGACTTGTCGGTCATGGACTAGAGAATCTTGATGATCAGACTAAAAGCTTCATTGATTTTGAACAAAGACTTGATTGGAATTTTGGGATGGCCAGGCATGAGGGCAAGAGACAAACTACAGAGAGGCCAACTCAGGCTTGGAAAAAATTCCCTTGGACAATAGCACGACAAATGATAAGACTCAGGCAGTATGGCATTAACATAAGTTCACGAGGCAGGAGGCAACACAAACTCTCCATATGTTTGTAAGAATAACCAAATGGAGGAGGGCATAGCTCAATGTAGCGGGAACAACTTCATAAGGTCATATTAAATCCCAGGGCTTGACGAACAAACGAAAGGATGTGCTTTATCCAAGGGTGACTCATTGTGCTACCAATACAAAGAAAATACTTTTCCCTTCCTCTTTTGGGGTATATTTGATTTTTTTGTCTTTTTCAATAATTTTGGAAAAAGAATAAAAGAATGTTATGTTACAAAGGAGGGATGAGTGTCGCAAACATACGAGTTTGAGGCGCAAGGACAAGACTAATGTTCAAAGTAAGGACACTTGGGAAAAATCCCTCCTGGGGCTAAAGGTGTCAAGACGTAGAGGCAAAGTGCTACAGGGCTTGCATATAAGGCATGCTTCAGATGGTTCAGTTGAGAGCAACATGGAGTTGGCATTAGACCAAAGACGCAGGTATGCAAATGCGGTTAACAAAACACACAATGGTAACATCCTTAGATGTAAATTTAACGATCCCAGAGAAGGTAAGCTCGACGGTTTTTCATATTTAGAGAGTTTGAAAAACGTAAAAGGAGACTCCAATGGGGTACCTTTTTCGAAGGTAGTCTAGTCGGTTCGAAAAAGGGGTAAACTAGCACCGACAAGATGTCTATTCAAAACCATTTTAATGAGTGTGATAAAGACAAGATCACTCAGAGATTTTTTCATTTTTAAGGAGTCTACAAAAATCTTAACTATGGACTTCGTCAGGAATGTTCTTCTAGACCATTTTAATGAGTGTGAAAGAATAAGGTCACTTGGCGATCTTTTCAATTTTAGGGAGTCTGAAAAGATCTCAACTATGGACTCCGTGGGGGTTCCTTTTTCGTAAATTTAGTCCCTCAGGCCCGAAAAAGGGTTAAAATTATACTTGAGAATACTCTTCTAGAGATCTGAAGCCTCTAGAGTATACCTTTGTTCGTATAGTTGATCGTTCAGACTAAAAAAGGGGTAAACTACCGTCGGATAGACGTGACTTCAAATTTCAATTTAATGAGTGTGAAAGGCCACAAGATCGCTCAGCAATCTTTTCATGTTTAGAGGCTCTGAAAAGGGCTTAAAAGAAGACTCGTTATATTTTGTAATTCCCGAGAATGAGGTCAAGAGTGATAAGGAATCATGAAAATGAGGTTCAAACTCGTAATCAGGGGAAAAGCTACAAAGGACTCCCGAGCCTATTATCGTTAGCGATAGCATGGACACCGTCATGCAACCAGGATATACCTAGGGCATCCATGTTATGGTAGGCTCTACCACCAAATTACGACACTTCTAAAGCAGTGATGAGGGTTCCATGTCACAACTTGGTGGGATCGATCCTATGGCAAAGCGGAAAATACATCGAGATGTAGAAAGTGGAGGTGGAATCTTGACTTAAATGTAACGAGTCGGAGAAAATGACTTTTTATCAAAGGATATTCAAAACACCCCAACTCTCAAAAAAAAATCCAAATACCCAAAGTAATATTTCCCGTGATCATCCCGAGAAAACTCCTGAACCATCTTAAATGAGTTTTAGTTTATAAAAAATGACAAAAGGGGCCGAAAATTGACAAAAAAGGGCCAAAAACCTCTATAAATAGAAGTTGGCAGCTCAATATCACCATTGTTAATTTAGAAATTGACTAAAATCCAAAAATGCCCCTTTGTGAAAAGAATTGATTCTGGGAGCTTCGGTGGACGAAACGACCATCTGTTTGGACCAAGTAAGTATAAACTCTCTCCTCTTGCAAATTAAATCTTTATTTATGCATTTAATTTCATGTTTTGGGGGGGCATCAATCCTCAAAAGGTCAGCCCTAGGTCCACACGGGTTGTCCAATGATAGGTCGCGTGTACACTCGGGCAAAGTAAAAACTACACATGTGTACATGTGACTATCATCATTACAGCATGTGTGGACCTTTTATTTAATGGAAAAAAAAATTAAAAGCAAGGGTTAACCCTCCTGAACTTGGTTTTTTGCAGGATGTATGTTCACTGGAGGGAAAGAGAGCACGAGGATATTATTGTGTTGGTCGGGGAAGACCCCAATGTTGTTCCTGCCTTAATGCAATCTGGGCTGCTAAAATTCTTCCTATGTCCTTTTATGCGAGCACAACCTAGGATATTGAATTCCTTGGTTGATTATTGGCATCCCGACGCAGAGGCCTTTATGCTGGAGGGGCAGACACTGGTGCCAACGACTGAGGACATATATTTTTTGACTGGCCTTTCTTAGTGAGGGGAACCAGTCAACTTTCCTACGTTTCCCTCGGGGCTGCATAACATATCAGAGTTGATTGGACTCTATTGTGAGGGAGGTACAGACATGACGAGCTCACAAGTGCCGATAAGTAATATCTCTGACTTAGCACTGTAGGCTATCATGTTTCTTATCAGGCGGATTAGAGGATCTATTGCTTTGCATCAGGCTTCATGTGCACAGATGAACTGTGTAGTTCAGTGCTTGAATGCACAGATTTTTTATTGGAGCACCACATTGTTGGACTGTATGAAGAGACAGCTGACAGACTGTCGTTCGCAGACTCAAAGGAACTTTGGGTTTGGAACCATTATTTTCTCTTTCTTCTTTGAAAGAGTGCCCAGTTTCAGTCCTCGAGAGGTGGTACAGGGACATCAAGATTCTCTTCTTGTGATATGCAGATGGGCAGTGTTACTGCCACGACAGGGGGGAGGAAGAACCAATGAGTCCTTTGATGATAACTTTTTTTCTTGGTTGTCGTGACATATCCCAGTCATAGAGGATTACCCTTATGATGGGATTTATTTCTCGAGAGACCCTGAGATACTGGTACCTCTTGGCGAGGAGCGAGGAGAGATGGGTAAGTTTGCATCATTTTTTTATTTTTTTTTGTGATACATATGTAATTTTTATGTTGTTTTTTATATATATCATTTTTTTGTACCAGAGCATTTGATAGATACGTGTCTATTATGTACAGATGTGGGACCAGTGCGACCTGTGGATTATGCGAGGAACAGGAGTCGTCCTCGGCCAGGGGCTACACCCACCACCGCAGGGGGACTAGCAGTAGTAGGAGAGCTTCTAGTCGGTGAGGCTGAGAGGGTTCTGATACGAGTTGAGCAAAATTTTACCTCGCTCACTCGCACAGTCCCCATGGCAGAGATTGAGGATTTGCCACCATCTATGCAGCCTCATGTAGTGGGGGCAACACGGACGTGGGTCTGACTGTTTCAGCATTTGGCAAACGTTGTTGATCATTACAACAGGGCCCACAGGCCCTAACCTTGGCTAGTCTAGACTTTTCATGTGCCGAGATCACTACTTGTATATATGTTTTGAGGGCATAAGCCCCATGACTCGTTACTGGTCATATTTTTTAGACACTTGCGTCCACCTATGTACTCTGGTGATTAATATGTGGATTTTTATGTCTTTTTATGTCTTATGGATCATATTTGCCTTTAAAAATGTATTTACATGTTCATGTGTATGTCGTTTTATATGTGTGCAAGATGTCATTCTAATATTTGATTAGCTAGAGTATATGTAACTTGGTTTAATCTCCTAGGAACATGAAAATATGTAATATAATCAAATATTCGTTTTAAGAGACGTACGCTAAGGAATCGTCGGTGTAAAGTCGGATCATGAACGTGGTAGACTCTATTTAATTGAGACACAACCAGTTGTGCGTCTAAATAGCCCCGAGATGAGAGATACCAAATGACAGGGTGTCATGAAGTAACTCAATAACCGCACTGTATTCGAAGATATTGTTTGTGGTGTTGCCTAAACATATACCTCCTGAAGATAATAACTGGCCCTGAGGTGTAAACATTACCCAAGCTATGGAGGCAAGCCTCCGAGTGTGTCGGCTAGCGTCGTCTACATACCCAATGAAAACCTCTAATTCACTTGACATCTACCATAGTGACAAAAGATAACATCAAAAATGACACGTCCATAAAACCAAAAGAAACTAGAAAGGAATAGTACAAAGACTATACATATGTTACAAAAAGTTACCCAAGGTGACCTACCTATGAGTAATACTTCTTGAGGTAGAGCCCATTTCTAGGCTCCGCCAAATCATTTCCCTCAAAGTCTACCAGGTGATAAGTGCCCTTTTTTAGAATCTCTTTTATGATGAAAGGTCCGAACCACATGGGTTTGAATTTGCCTACCCCCAGGGAGTCCTTATCTTGGTCATAAACCAGGACAAGGTCACCTTGAGAGAAAATCTGAGGATGAACGGACTAATCATACTAACACTTGACTTTTTGTTTGTGATCCTTGTTGGCTAGAGCTGCATCATGACACTTCTCATTGAGCCGCTCTAGGTATAATAACCG
>SNQJ01S0031955.1:54731-88849 GCA_010110895.2 Picea sitchensis | reverse complement strand
TTGCTAGTTTGTATCGATGTCCAGTTCCCTAAAAATTATTTATAAAACCTATCATATAAAATACTTCAAATGCAATATGACTTACTCTATAATAATATAAGTTTTTTAAGATGCATGATATATTTAACTAATTGAATTGAAATAAAAATAAAAAAAAATTACTAAACGGAAGCTAAAAAGGACACAACATGAGTTGTTAAAATGGAAGCAAAATGTGGCTCTAAAATGGAAGTAAAAATCAACATTAAATTTGAAGCCATACTTGGAGCTATTTCTGGATCTAGGTAGGAAGCTAAATTGGCTGCTTAACAAGAAGAAAAATTGGATGCTAATTAAGAAACAAATCCCAACACTAAAAGGAAGCAAACCCTGGACCTAAAAAAGAAGAAAAACTAGATGCTAAAAAGGAAGCAAATGTTGGAACTAAAAGGAAGCAAACCATGGAGCTAACAAGGAAGCAATTCTGGAAGCAAAAAAGGATGCAATAATGGAAGCACATCTTGGCGTTAATTTGGAATCCAAAATAGAAGCTA
Organism: Picea sitchensis; assembly: GCA_010110895.2. Classification (NCBI taxonomy): domain Eukaryota; kingdom Viridiplantae; phylum Streptophyta; class Pinopsida; order Pinales; family Pinaceae; genus Picea; species Picea sitchensis. The sequence goes on along the minus strand of SNQJ01S0031955.1, from coordinate 88,316 downwards.
TTTTCAACGCTACACTAGAAGTAAAACATGAAGCATGATTGGGAGATAAACTAGATGCCACACCTAGAGCTAAAATAGGTGCTAAACCAAGAGCTAAACTAGGCGCTAAATCATGAGCTAAACTAGGAATTAAACAAAGAGATAAACTAGGAGCTAAACTAGGTGCTAAACGAGGAGCTAAACCAAGAGCTAACCTAGAAGTTAAACCATGAGCTAAACTAGGTGCTAAACCAGGAGCTAAATTAGGAACCACACATGGAGATAAACTAGGTGTTAAAGTAGGAGATAAAGCATGAGTTAAACCAGGAGCTAAACTAGGTGCTAAACCAGGAGCTAAACTAGGAGCTACACTTGGAGCTAAACTAGGTGCTAAACCAAGAGCTAAACTAGGAGCTAAATTAGGCGCCACACCTGGAGCTAAACTAGGACCTACACCAAGAGCTAAGCCAGGCACTATTTTGGGCATTATTTAGGGAGTTATATCACATTTTATGCACTAAACTAGGCGCAAAATCTAGAGAAAAAATAGGTGCTAAATAAGAAGCAAAACTGGGTGCTAAAAAGGGAGAAAAACTAGGCACTAAAAAGGGAGAAAAACCTAGCACTAAAGAGGGAGCTAAATTGGGTGCTAAACTAGGCACTAAATTTGGTGTCCAAGTGAACACGTCGTTTAGCATCGGGTTTTACACCCTCTCATCAGCCCAATTCATGCTCTCAAATTCTCTAAAATTCGGCACTAAAATAGGTGCTAATGGCATGTTTTGTTGTAGTGCTTAGAGATAAGATGCCACCATTATAGTGAGTCATTCACTCTATAATTTTATTGTTTTTGTACATTCTCTCATTAATAAAAATCATGCATTATTGTATCTTTGTGTTTATTGCAATATTTTTGTGTATCTCATAATATCTCTGTATATTTCAATATTATATCTCTTCCTTCATTTCGTTCTCAAAATAATCTGGATCAGTGGTATCAGAGCAGGCTACTCCTTTTTGTTTCTTGTGCATGTCCTTGAAAAGGTCAGGGTATAGAGATTTGGGTCTCAAGCTAGCTTCTCTTGAGGACAACCGCTCTCACCATCCCAAGAGGCATCCCATGGCAAAAGAGAAGAGAGATGAGGGAGTATAAGATCCCATCAAGTTGTTGCTCGCAAAATCCCTCGCGCAGCAAAGGAACGAGATGTTGGAGAATTTTCCCCAAATCCTTCAACGATTTTCGACAATAGCAGACGCTTCTTCATCAAGAAGTCACTTTGGAGATGCTACCCCATTAAAGGTACAAGTTAATTTTGATATTCCTATATTTGAAGGTCAAATCGATGCAGATGATTTGGAAAAATGGTTAAATTTGCTAGAAGGTTATTTCTTTGTTCACAATTTTTTCGACAGAGAAAAGATCACCTTTGCACTCCTTAAGGATCTCCCCCATGTCAAACATTGGTGGGAAACCTATTGGGAGCAAAGTTCCAAAGAGGATTCTGGAATATTTGGAGCCGAGCCCACTTGGGATTTTTTTATGAATGCGGTCAAGGAGAAATATTACCCTGTGGGAAATTATGATGACCAGTACATGAGATGGACCACGCTACATAAAAAACGGGACCAAATAGTGTCGGAGTTCACAAATACCTTGTGCACCAAGCTAGGTATCAAATACTCTGAGCAACATTTGGTTTTGAAATACCATGGGGCTTTACATAGGTACATCCAAACCGAAATGGAATTTCTGGAAATTTCATCAGTGGGAGTCGCTTATCGATATGTTGTCAAAATCAAGTAGAAATTTAAGCAACACGACAAGAGGGAATTTGGGTTTTCAAATCTGAAACAACCAAAGTATGGTAAAGGAATCCCTAACTCATAGAACATTCAACCTCAAGAAAACCAATCCAAGCCATAGGAAAAGAATGGCAATGAGAAGAAAAAGAAGGACATTAGAAAGTCATGCAACTTCCACAAAATCCCTTAGCACAACATCGATGAATTTTGCTTGAAACGGTGGTTGGTAGCTGATCTCAAAGAAAATGAGCCAAGCCCTGACTCGAAATCTGATTTAGAAAATAATAAAAGGAGACAGATAATTGATGCAGGAACCATTGCTAGCGTCGAAGCCCCAATAATCCAACTAGAAGAACCAGAGGATATTGAGGAGGGGGAGTGCCTTTCCATTCACATATGTGGGTGAATGGGACCCCGTTGCATTTTATTGTTGATAGCGAAATCSAGAAGAACCTCATCTTAGCAAAGKTCGTCAAGCAGTTGGATTTGCTAACAACACCGCACCCACATCCATACAACATCMRATGGATCCTCCAGGGATGAGATCTTCGTGTCAGCTAATAGTGCCACCTATCATACGACATCAATCCCTTCAAGGATGAGGTACCATGTGATGTTKCCCCACTGGAAGTTTGTGATGTTMTGTTTGGTTATCCATATATGTGGATGCATCATATTGTTTATGAGTCTCGACCCTGTAGCGTCATTATTAGTCTGATGGGTCATCCCTACAGGATACTAGTGGTAGTTATGACTACTATATCGACAAAACAGTGTCTCAAAGCAATCTCTCATACCACAAAGTAATCTCTCATACCGCAAATTTTATCCTCTTCACGATCTGTTGAGAAGAGAAGGACACTGCAATCAGTGTAGCCTTGACCCAAGACCCTTCTATCCAACAGAAGTAGATCAACAAGATTGTAGAAGAGCACCAAGATATTCTCACCACACCTACAAGGGTGCCTCCACACTATCCAGTCAAGCAAATTTATAAGAAATCCCTTCATGTTGCAGCTTCATCAATAGAGTCCTCCCACACTCCGACAAATCATGCACCATATTGGTTAAATAGATCCAACCCCTCCAACAACAGGTTCATAACAATCTTCCACAAGCTAAGCATGACAACTTCTTCAACAAGGCAAGAAGCTCCCCAAGATTCAGATTGAACAAAATCTTCCCCAAGGACTTCACACAATGGATATTGTTTCTTCCTAAGGGGGGAGGATTAATCTAGGTAGAAATCGTTGACCACTCACCTATTCCACTAGCTAAAAGCATGGGTTCCGCCTTTGCAGTTTCTCTATGGTTTTTCAGGTCCTGAACTTCTGAGGTCGTTTTGAGGCCCTAAATGATGTTTTTGGGGCACGACGATGCCCAAACGATGGCCAAAGGCATGGTATGGGCCGAATGGAATATGTAATCCTTGGATAGAATTTTTTGACAAGGTATAGAATGCCCCAAATGGAGATCGAATGCAAAAGTTACGCCCTTGGGAAGTTGACGTAAAAACTACCCCCATCAGGGCCCGCAAACCTTTTGGCGTTTCATCTTATGGGGCCAGGGTTTTGGATTTTCTTTATGTTAAAAAGGCCTCTAGAGCCCCATTGTAAACATCATCATCTTCTTGTGAATGATCATATCCATCACATCTCTTCTCAGAGATAATATGCCACCATTCTAGTGAGTCATTCACTCTATAATTTTACAATTTTTGTATATTCTCTCATTAATAAAAATTGTGCATTATTGTATCTTTATGTTTATTGCAATATTTGTGTGTATCTCGCAATAACTATGTATATTTAATTGTTATATCTCCACCTTCATTTCGTTTTCAAAATAATCTCAATCATATACATGGTGTGTACTTCTAATTTATTATAATATTTCAATGTTTTGAATCATAACAAGTTATTCCATGCATCTTGGAAAAAATGGCATGCCATCACTAAGATGAGAGAGCTTGCCTAGATTCTCCTACTTGACTTGAGATGGATGATTTTTTTCACCATTGATGGAAAAGAATAAAAAAAAATTGCAAAGCAAAAATAATATGGAAAATAGAACATAAACTTTTTGGTTGTTATTTACATTTACTTCAAATGTGATCATGCCTAGATTGTATGCGTATAGCATGTATAGGGTATACATTAATGATCATTAAAAAAGTCATTGCAAAAATTGTTTGTTAATGACATGTATAAGGTATAGGTTGATTAAGATATATAAAGTAGCCATGTTTCAAAAACACTCAACAATCTAGATTTAAGAAAAAAACTCTCAAAATAATTATTTTAATCTACAAAATGAATTTTTATATATAAAATGTTTATTTTTCTATCAGAATTCTATTGTGCCTTTTTAGTTACTTATTCTTATTCTTTGTTATATTGCTTCATACTAAAATTGTTGGTGGAATTTAGGAGTACATTGTTATAATATAGTATTATAATAGTATATTTTTATAACATAATACTGTAAATTATATTTATATATATATTATAAAATGTATATTTATACTGATAGGAATCCCTTTATTTGAATCGATGGATTAATCAATCTTTTAATTATCAAATCTGATCCAATGGGTAAGAATTAAAGATGTTGGTGTATTCTCATCATCGTCTCCAAATCAAAGAATGAGATTGCTAGCATTAAATGACTTGCATTTAAGAATTACTTTGTTTATCATTAATTTTTTTGTTTACTATTTCACTTTTACATAATACAATTAAGAATTTACTATGGTGTCTTATCAATTGCCACAAAGCATAATTTTGCAAATCCAAACAAGTTTACCTAAGTTTTAACATTTACCTCTTCACTATTAAGTGTTTACATTTTACAATTCTATCAAGTGTGGTTATGTCAGGTATTGGGCATGGAGAGTGGGATGGAGAGGTTATCCGGGTGGATATTGGTGGACACCCACCTATTCCAACTAGCTCAAAACAATCTTCTGGCAATTTACTATTTTTAGCAGTTTTTCGGTTCCTAAACTTTTGAGGGCCTAAATGAAGTTTTTTTGGAATCCAACACGTCAATAATAGTCAAAAGCTTTGATTTAGCCCCAAAAATGAATCTCATTATCTATACCTTTCCAACAAAATATTGTGCACCCCAAACGAATATCGTATGCAAAAGTTACGACTTTGGGAAGTTGATACAGCAAACTACCCAAAATGGGGTCCACAAAACTGTTGGCTTTTCATATTCTAGGTTTAAGGTTTTGGATTTTATTTATGTTAAAAAGGCCTTTGGACCCTCATTGTTAAAATCATCTTCTTGTGAATGTGAGTAGTTGTCACATCTCTTCTCAGAGATAAGTTGCCACCATTCTAGTGAGTCTTTCACTCTGTATTTCTACAGTGTTGTACATTTCGCTCATTAATAGAAATTGTGTATTACTGTATCTCTTTGTTTATAGTTTCATATCTGATATATTTGTGTTATATTATTGGATATTCGAGATATCTCTGTACATTTCTTTATTATATCTCCACTCTCATTTCGTGCCTAAAATAATCTGGATCAGTGGTATCAACGAAGGTTGTTCTTGATCGTTTTTTCAGTGCGTGTCCCTGACGAGTTCCGAGTATAGCAAGTTGGGTCTCGACCTTGTATTTCTTGAGGAAAATATATCTCACACGCCAAAGAAACCCTCCATGGAGGAATAAAATAAAAATGGCAGAGCAGACGATTCTATTAATCTGTTTCTTGAGCAACCTCTCACGTGACAGAGGGACGAAATGATGGATAATTTTCCCACATCCTTCAAATCCTATCAATAACAACAAGCGTGTCTTCATCAAGCGACCACTTTGGAGGCACCTCTCCTTTCAAGGTACAAGTTAATATTTATATTCCCATATTTTAAGGATAGATAGATGCGGATGCCCTAGAAAAATGGTTAAATCTGCTAAAAGGTTATTTCTCTTTTCATAATTTCTCTGATAGGGAAAAGATCATATTCGCACTCCTTAAGGCTCTCCCCCATGTCAAACATTGGTGGGAAACTTACTGGGAGAAAATATCCACAGAGGAGTCTGGAATATATGGGGCCGAGCCCACTTGGGAATTTTTTTGGATATGGTCAAGGAACAATATTACCCTATTGGAAACTATGATGACCAATACATGAGATGGACCACACTATGGAAAGAGAGGGGCTAAGCAATGTCGGATTTCATCAATACCTTCCATAAATTGCGCACCAAGCTAGGTATCAAAGACTCTAAGTGACATTTGGATCTGAAATACCATGGGGCTCTACACAAATACATCCAAACTGAAATGGATTTTCTAGACATCTCATCATTGGGTGTTTCTTATCGATATGTTGTTAAAATCGAGAAAACATTTAAGCACCAGAACAAGCGGGAGTTTGGATCTGCAAATATGCAATAACCAAAGTATGGTAAAGACGAACCTAATAACCATCCTTCAGAAAATGAGTCCAACCTACATGAAAAGAAGGGTAATGGAAAGACGAAGAAGGACACTGGAAAATGGTGCGATTTCCACAAAATCCCTTAGCAAAAAACTGATGGATNAAAGTATGGTAAAGACGAACCTAATAACCATCCTTCAGAAAATGAGTCCAACCTACATGAAAAGAAGGGTAATGGAAAGACGAAGAAGGACACTGGAAAATGGTGCGATTTCCACAAAATCCCTTAGCAAAAAACTGATGGATGTCGCTCAAAACATTCATTAGTGGTTGAGATCAAAGATAAGGATCTGAACCCTAATTGGGAATTTGATTCAGAAAATATTGGTAGAAAACAGATCATCGATGTAGACCCCATTGCTATTGTCGTGACTGTGACAATTCAACCAGAAGAACCAGTAGATCCTAAAGAGGGGGAGATCCTTTTTCATTCACAGATGTTGGTGAAGGGGACCCCACTACATTTTATTGTTGATACTGGAATTTATAAGAACCTCATCTCATGATAAGTTGTCAAATAGTTCAGATTGTCAACAACACCACACCTGCAACTATACAACACCAAGTGGCTTCGCTAGGGACAAGATATTCATGTCAGTCAGCATTATAGATTGTCAAACGACATCCAACCCTTCAAGAATGAGGTATTATGTGATGTTTCCCCGCTATATGTTTGTGATGTTCTCTTGGGCCAACCATATATGTGGAAGTGCCATGTTATTTATGAGTCTTGACACCGTAGTGTCATTGTTAATCTAGGGTCATATATATAGGATAACAAAGGTAGTTATGACTATTGTGCCACCTAAACAACTTCGCAAGGTAGTATCTTATACTACAAAATTCATCTTCTTCACAATATGTTCAAAAGGTGAACAAAAGGAAACTACAACCAATGCAACCTCGGTCCAAGCACCTTCTATCAAACAGAAGCAGGTCGACAAGATTGCAGCAAAGCGTAAATATTCCTTCTGCACACAAGAATATCATGTATCCAGACTAGTTAAAAATTTTCAATCATTCCAGCCACAGGTTCGTGGCAACCTTCAACAAGCTAAGCAGCGCAACTTCTCCAACAAGGCCAACATCTCATCAAGATGTAGATTCAGCAAACGCTTTTCCCTCTCCCTCGGGAACTCAACACAATGGAGACCATTTCTTCATAAGTAGGTAGGATTGATCCGGGTGGATATCAGTTGCCACCCACCTATTCCAACTGGCTCAAAATAGTCTTCTAGCAATTTACTATTTTTAGCAGTTTTTTCGGTTCCTAAACTTCCAGGGCCATTTTGAGGGCCTAAATGAAATTTTTTCGGGATCGATCACACCAATGATAGATGTAGGTTCTAATTGAGCCTCCAAAATGAATATTATCATATATACCTTTCCAACGAGCTATCGTGCGCCCCAAATGGAGATCGTATGCCAAGGTTACGCCTGGGGGAAGTTGATACACCAAACTACCCAAAACGGGGTCCACAAAATTGTTGGTTTTTCATCTTCCAGATTTAGGGTTTTGGGTTTTATTTATGTTAAAAAGGCCTTTGGAGCCTCATTATAACAATCACTTTCTTGTGAATGTGAGTAGTCATCACATATCTTCTCGGAAATAAGCTGCCATCATTCTAGCAAGGCTTTCAATCTGTATTTCTACAGTTTTGCACATTTCGTTCATTAATAGAAATTGTGTATTACTGTATCTCTGTGTTTATGGCTACATATATGATATATTTATGTTATATTATTGGATGTCCAAGATATCTCTATACATTTCTTTATTATATCTCCGCTCTCATTTCGTGTCGAAAATAATCCGGATCAGTGGTATCAGAGCAAGATGCTCTTGATCATTTTTCAATGTATGTCCCCAACGAGGTTCGAGTATAGCAAGTTGGATCTTGAGCTTGTGTCTCTTGAGGAAAATTTCTCTCACACACCTAAGAAACCCTCCACGGCAGAAGAAAATAAAAACAACAGAGAAGACGATTCTATTAAATTGTTGCTTGAGAAACCTCTCACGCGACAAAGGGATGAAATGATGGAGAATTTTCCCCACATCCTTCAATGCATGTCGATAACAACAGGTGAATCTTCATCAAGCGACCACTTTGGAGGAGTTTCTCCTTTCAAGGTACAAGTTAATTTTTATATTCCCATATTTGAAGGACAAATAGATGTGGATGCCCTAGAAAAATCGTTAAATTGTCTAGAAGGTTATTTCTTTGTTCATAATTTCTATGACAGGGAAAATATCACCTTCTCACTCCTTAAGGCTCTCCCCCATGCCAAACATTGGTGGGAAACTTAATAGGAGAAAAATTCCACAAAGGAGTTTGGAATATATGGGGTCGAGCCCACTTCGGATTTGTTTGTGGATGTGGTCAAGGAACAATATTACCATGTTGAAAACTATGAAGACCAGTACATGAGATGGACCACACTACGACAAGAGAGGGGACAAGAAGTGTCAAAGTTCATCAATACCTTCCATACCTTGTGCACCAATCTGGGTATCAAAGACTCTAAGCAACATCTGGTTCTGAAATACCATGGGGCTCTACATAGATACATCCAAACTGAAATGGATTTTCTGAACATTTCATCACTGGGTGTTGCTTATTGATATGATTTTAAAATCAAGAAAAAATTTAAGCACCAGAACAAGCGGGAGTTCGGGTATGGAAATTTGCAACAACCAAAGTATGGTAAATACGGCCCTAACAACCAGCCTTCAGAAAACCAGTGCAAGCCATAAGAAAAGAAGGGTAACGGAAAGACGAAGAAGGACACTAGAAAATGGTGTGATTTCCAAAAAAAATCCTGGCACAACACCGATGAATGTTGAACCCTAATTCAAAATCTGATTCAAAAAATACTAATAGAGGATAGATCATCGACGCAGACCCCACTACTATTGTCACAACCGCAACAAGTCAACCAGAAGAACCAACATATCCTGAAGAGGGGGAGCACCTTTTTCATTCACAGATGTGGGTGAAGGGTGCCCCGTTGAATTTTATTATTGATAGAGGAAAACAGAAGAACGTCATCTGAGTATAAGTCATCAACTAGTTGGGATTGTCGACAACACCACACCTACAACTATATAACATTAGGTGGCTTCGCCAGGGACAAGATCTTTGTGTCAGCCAACAGTTTCTATTTTCATACGGCATGCAACCCTTCAAGGATGAGGTATTATGTGATGTTTCCACATTGGATGTTTGTGATGTTCTCTTACGCCATCCATATATGTGGAAGCATCATGTTATTTATAAGTCTCGACCCCGCAGTGTCATTGTTACTCGGGGGGGTCATCTCTAAAGGATACCAGAGGTAGTTATGAATATTGTCCCACCTAAATAGTGCGGAAAGGTAGTATCTCATACTATAAAATTCATCTTCTTCATAATATGTTCAAAAGGTGAACAAAAGGACGCTACAACCAGTGCAGCCTTGATCCAAGCACCTTCTATCCAACATAAGCAAGTCGACAAGATTGAAACAAAACGTAAAGATTCCTTATGCATATAGGCATATCATGTAGCCATACTGGTTAAAAAGGTCCAACCCTTCAACCCATGGTTTCGTGACAACCTTCAACAAGCTAAGCAACGCAACTTCTCCAGCAAGGCCAACAGCCCATCAAGATACAGATTCAACAAACTTTCTTCCCTCTCCCTTGGGAACTCAACGCAATGGAGATCATTGCTTCCTAAGGATGGAGTATTGATCTAGGTGGATATCAGTGGCCACCCACCTATTCCAACTGGCTCAAAATAGTCTTCCAGTAATTTACTATTTTAGTAGTTTTTTGGTTCCTAAACTTCTGGGGCCATTTTGAGGGCTTAAATGAAGTTTTTTGTGATTGAGAACTTCAATTATGGTTGAAGCTTTGATTGAGCCCCCAAAATGAATCTCCTCATCTATACCTTTCAAACGAGCTATCTTGTGCCCCAAACGGAGATCGTATGCCAAAGTTACGCCCCCGAGAAGTTGATCCACCAAACTAACCAAAACGGGGTCCACAAAATTATTGGCTTTTCATCTTCCAGGTTTAGGGTTTTGGATTTTCTTTATGTTAAAAATTCCTTTGGAGCCTCATTGTAACAATCATCTTCTAGTGAATGTGAGTAGTCATGACATGTCTTCTCAGAGATAAGCTGTCACCATTCTAGCAAGTCTTTCACTCTATATTTCTACAGTTTTGTACATTTCTGTCATTAATAAAAATTTTGTATTATTGTATCTTTTTGTTTATGGTTGCATCTCTGATACATTTTTTTTATATTATTGGATATCCGTGGTATCTCTGTACATTTATTTATTATATCTTCGCTCTCATTTTGTGCCTAAAATAATATGGATCAATGGTATCAAAGCATGCTTCTCTTGATCATTTTTTAAGTGCATATCCCCGACGAGGTCTGAGTATAGCAAGTTGGGTCTCGCCCTTGTCTCTCTTGAGGACAATATCTCTCACACCCAAGAAACCCTCCATGGCATAATAAAATAAAAACGACAAAGCAGGCAATTATATTAATATATTGCTTGAGAAAGATCTCACGCAACAGAGGGATGAAATGATGGAGAATTTTCCCCACATCCTTCAATCCATGTCGATAACAACATGCGCATATTCATCAAACGACGAATTTGAAGACACCTTGCCTTTCAAGGTACAAGTTAATTTTGATATTCCCATATTTGAAGGACAGATAGATGGAGATGCCCTAGAAAAATGGTAAAATCTGCTAGAAGGTTTTTTTCTGTTCATAATTTCTCCAATAGGGAAAAGATCACCTTCGCACTCCTTAATACTTTCCCCCATGTCAAACATTGGTGGGAAACTTACTAGGATAAAATTTCCGCATAGGAGCCTGGAATATATGGGGTAGAGCCCACTTGGGATTTTTTGTGGATGCAGTCAAGGAACAATATTACCTTGTTGGAAACTACAACGACCAGTACATGAGATGGACGACACTACAGCAAGAGAGGGGCCAAACAGTACTGAAGTTCACCAATATGTTCCGTCATAAACAATTTTAACAGTTATGTATCCTTTTGTGACCAACAAACAACTTCAACACCTTCTTCATGTGCTAAACACCAATGTGGATGGGTTTCATAAGATAATGCAAGAATTGCTATCTATTAAGGGTATCGATGCTTATCTCTTATGTAAGAGGGAACATATTGATGTAAACAAAGGATGGTGATTATGGTTGTACAAACACTTGTAGTCAATAAACAATTTCAACACATTATTTGTGTGCTCAACAACAAGGTGGATGGACACTAGAAGACAATGTTTGTACTGAAAACCATTAGGGGTAACTATCATTGTTTCACTAATATTAGTTGCAATAATTTCAACAAATACTCATGTAAAAATCCACTGAATGTTGGTTTGGACATCCAAGGAAAAGATTTTTTTGTTAATTGTCCCTTGGAAATATAAACATAGTTGTCAAGCATTGAAATCCAACAGACATCGATCCCTTCAAGCATACTGAAAGGATGAGCCAGTTAATCACCCCATAAACCTCAAAGTAGTTGCACTAAGAATTTTACTGAGATAGAGTAAATAAAGGTAATTATGCACAAGGATATATGACTTGGAAAAGCGAGTGGGCAATGAGCCCCTCGATTACAGATCATCTATGCATGCACATATCTAAATAAATGATTATCTTGCATGACCCTCACTCCCTTCTATATCGATATGTTTGGCCCCCATAACTATTAGATTTAATCCTTACTTTAGTAAATTGTAGTTTTCTAATTGTACTTGAGTTGGTTCTAGGGTGTATTATCTAATATTAGAAACCTAGATCCATTATTCTCTGATCTAGAATGTTCAACTATTCCTATAAATATGTAATTTTGCTTGAAGAAATAATATTATTGATGTGTGAGTTTTATTGTGTGCATAATGGCTTCTCTCACAATTTATGATACTTGGTATCAGAGTTGGTACATCCCTGACTCTCTTACGGGAGGGGTTGTTATCATGGAAATTATGCAATTTTAATCATTTGTATATAGGATAGCGTAGGAGAGTGTTGAATTTATGAATTTTATGTGTGTGTTATTTAATTAGTGAGAGTGAATTGTTATTATTGTGTGTCCATTATTTTATGGGATATTTTTTCTGTCGTTGCTTTGAGAGGAAGAGACACTGTATGATAAATAAATATAATCTATGTTGGAAAATTAACTGAGGACATTTTCTTCGGACTTGAATCTGTTGGACTATCTATTGGAGGATCCAGGACTCGATTTCATTGGTAGGTGTAACAAGTTGAATGTCGACTACAATACACACGATTCGTAGGTATGGGAGCTTGTGCGGTTATGTTCTCATTCATGGGTGGGAGTCAATCTCTGCTTATCTTCAGGTACTCCAATGAAAGAGATGTCACTTTCTAATCAGAGAAGGGAGTTTCCTTCACGAGCTACTATATCAGAACGACATAGCAGAAATTTCGAGAGTCGATAAATCATCGATGTGATGTAATTGAATTATTCCTAGGTGTGTGTTGACTTGATACCCTGATAGTTTCGACAATCAATACAGGCTATCTCATGCGTATTGTTACGTGAATCGATTTGCATAGAATGAGTAAATGGGTATGGATGTGGATGACGCTGGTCAAAAAGGTAAGTAATGACATATGGATTGACGATAGCTACAGATTTGTGTGGAATTTTGTTGTTTTTTTTTTTTGTGTAAAGTTTGAAGAATTTTATATTAGTTTGTTCATTATTGTGAATATGTTTAGCAATGGAGAACCAATCATAGAACAGAGTAACATAATGTAAGTTGGTGGTCTGTACGTACTTCGGTGTCACAAGAACATATCCTTGATTTGATTATGTCTATAGTTGTGTTTCTTGTTGTCTTTTCGTGCTCCAAGAACAACGGGTTATCTTTGTGTGTTTGTGTATGTGAAAAAGGTCAAGTTGTATGATTGACTGGATACATTCAATATCTAAACTATTTTCCTAGATAATTGGTGAATACAACGGCAGACCATGTACTTCGACGGATGGAATTATGTCAATAGAATGATTCAGTATCTAGATTATTCTTTGAGGTATGTCAAGAATCATCGGTCCTACAGATGCGTCATTGATGGTCATAAGCAATTGTATTTTAAATGGATCAAGTGGTAGCTTGAAGTTGATAGTTGAGAAAGAGCGTAGTCTATGAGATTTCAGAGTGGGTAGAAATGTTGATAAAAACTGGACCAGACAAAGAACAAAGTTCAAAAATATTTTTACGTGATTTCAGTATTGTTATTTGTAATTTGTAAGCATTAAGGGAGGGTGTTATAGTTAATGCTTACTTTAGTAAATTGTAGTTTTTTAATTGTACTTGAGTTGATTCTATGGTGTAATCTTAAAAATCTAGATCCAATATTCTCATATCTAGAATGTTCAACTATTCCTATAAATATATAATTTGTTTGAAGCAATAATATTATTACTGTGTGAGTTTTATTGTATGCATAATGGCTACTCTTACAATTTTTAAGTATAACTTTCATAAACGAAATATGCATGGTATGAGATAAATGATAATCATTTTGATGAATGTATATCTATCTATAGAAACTTGGGTTTGGAACTCTATTCCTATTACACATGACAAATCCTTATATATTATAAGTCAATGATCTTATATATCACTAGGATTTGTGGGTCAAACTAAGAAAAGGAATATGCCATGATAAATTTTTAGATACAATGCTCCATACCAATCACTGAGCAAGAACTCCAACAAAACCTATGTGCCATGTGCCAACGAAAGAGTCCCATGTCTACCCATGTGGACATGGAATGTGCCACTAAAATTACACACTATGCCATGGAAGAGAGGCATTCCATTTTTAAAAAATTACAAACTCCATGCTTGTTCATATAACTTGTAATGAGTGGATATAAAAGAGGGCAAGGTGGCCATGTAACTATAGAAATCAATGCCTCATACCATCTTACGCCACGCAAGCACGTATTTTTATTTCTCTCATAGCAACCAAGAATTAGGAAGATGAAAGGAGTTGTGGGTGCCTTGAGAGTTGATTTGATCTTGGTTGTGATGTTGCTTCTCGGAATTTTATCCAATGTTGATAGTCGCAAGACTTTGAATTTTATCCAATGTTGATAGTCACGAGACTTTGAAATCATCTAAATTTATTGATCATATGAAATCATTTTCACTATCACAGCCGCTAACTCGTGGCTTGTGAACTTCGAAAGGCTTATAGTGGCTAAAATTTCCACGTAGTTTAAAAAAACCTAATTATCACAATAAAAACGCTAGACCTATAACCCATGTTTTAAAAAATTATTACAGCAATTTTTTAAAAATAATATCAATGGATTTTAATATGATATTGGATATCTATAAAACTATAAAATAAAATTGAAACCTTGGTTCCCCTCTATCCATCTTCACCCCCTTACATAGAACGAATTGAAATCTTGGTTCCCCTCTATCCATCTTCGCCCATGCATGAAGAAACTACGAACTTTCCAGCCCATCACACAAACAGTGGCTAAATCCCTCACACAAAATAAACCCTCCACATCTCAACCATGTAACCTGCATTGACAAAGGGATGAAGAATAATTACGCCTTTCATAATACTTTCGATAGCTCTAGGGTTTGAACCGAAATCTAAATGGGTGCTCACGAAAACAATTCCAACAGAGACATTTCAGTATGTCTTAATGCATCAGATCTTGGGAAATGAAACGAGTGGACAACTGAGGTAGTGAAAGTGGCTCACAACTGAGGAAATCTAGGGTAGAGGAGTGCCTAACGTGGTAATCTCAAAGGTTAATTATTTAAACTTGGCAATCATATGATGCTACAGTAATTTCTTAATATGATTAGGTAAATGTTAAAAAGTAAACAGGTTAATTGTTGCATTCATAAATGCAAGAAAGTTATCAACAATAAATCTGACTCATTGATTTTGGAGGAGGAACTAAGAATATACAGGCATCTTCAATGTGTAGTCATCAGATTATAATTTAAGATTAAAAGATCATTAATTGTACCCATCTCCAATAGATATACGCCTTTTGACGTAAATATAAATCTAAAGAGTCGAAATTCTCCATTTGCCAATGTTCCGAAATATCTCAATTGGGTGAACGCTCGAGCTAGCTGGAGCTAACATTGGTAATAAATGGAGATAGCATATTTTTTTGTAATTTGAGTAACCGAGATGAGTTTTTCTTGATATTTTTTTAGGTGTTCCAGCATGTATGGATTTAAGGGGTATGGTGTGGAATCCCTTCCTTTAATGTTTACCGCATATGCAAGTTTGAATTATTTTTATGTTTTATTAAAACATTTCAATTTAAGGTTTTTGTGCTTCTGTTTAGCAAGCTTGAATTATTTTTATGTTTTATTAAAACATTTCAATTTAAGGTGTTTGTGCTTCTGTTTAGCATTTTCGAAGAAGACACAGGAGCGCTATATGGCTGCATTACCGATGAGGAGACTCATGGTTTACAGTCGTGTTGCACGTGGTAAATCTAACTCAAATGAAAGAGTAACTCAAATGATTTAAACTTGTAACAATGAATCTCAACAACCCATCTAAACTTGCAACAATGAATCTGTAGTTAGTCATTCTCTTTTATGATGTACTAAAGAATTGGGATAACACCCTGGCCATCTTGACCATTATGGAGTCCGTCCTGGATGTCACAATTTTACTGTTCCTTTAGTACTTGATGGGCATTTGTTCCAACATTTTTTATTATTAATTCACTGTAAACCACTGATGATATACCTGTGCTGGCTATATCTACATGCTTTGCTTTAAAAATAAAATCAAAATCTGTAATCGCATAGACAAGACGTGGTTAAATTTGACGTCTGTGAAGTGAAAGAGAGTTGCACCATGCGATATTAATAAAGTACTCGCCTGTGGATTAATTGTGTCGGTATTGCCCACAGTTTAAGGTGGCCATACTTTAATTTTGAGTCATTGCTCGTAGTTTAAGGTGGTTTTTTTCTTGGTTGGAATTTCAAATATATAAAAGTTCAAATCCAGAGGGGTAGGGTAAGGTATGTATATCTCTGTAGATTTTATTAGTCAAATCGCTGGGCCAAGGGGGTCTCTTGTCCAACAAACAAAGAGTTGATCTTAAAAATAGATTATTATTATTATTATTATTATATATTTTAAAATTTTGATGATGGTTATTTGTTTTTCATCTTCTTCAAATTATCTTATCTTATTATATGTAAATTTGAATAAGTTTGTTAATAGATATTTAATTTTACACACAAAAAGTTTAGAACTAATTAAAAAAAAATTACTGTTATATTTAATCTTCTACAAAATCTCATTTTCAGTGTGAGGCCAAAATAGGTTACACATTACAGTAAACTAAATACCTAGAAAATATGACCTGTACCATTTTAGATGCCTGTAAGTTTTGAGTATGGATTTTGTATTCATGTATCAAATACTCTTAAAAACCAAAAATACTACCTCAAATTGGCATGGTTTCGTTGTTATGTAGAAGACTATGGTCTAGTAAAAAAACCAAGTAGATATAGGAGTTGGCTAAACGTTCTACCAATTGTCTCCTTACTCTCTAGTTTTCGAGTTTGACCTAATGAGGAGAATGAATTTCCAGATCTCCAAACGAGTGTCAAGTGTGAGATTGCACTTTTGAGATTTACCTAATTAACATGTTATGCATTTGAGGAATGAATTTCCATGCCAGTTTATAGGGAGCAAATGCAAAGTTAATTTTGAGTTGTAACCATTGTAACGTGTTGGATGAATGAAAAGTGATGTGTGCCCTAGCACACAAACTTTATCACTCCAGTCAAGAACCTCATCACTTTCCACAGTACCTCTATGCTGTCAATCTTCTTGAAGCTTGATACCATCTTTAGTTTAATCTTAAGAATCAAGAAATTACTGTCATTCATAAACTATGTATAAATTTGAAGTGAGAACAATGATATCATCATAATTTTTTATAATGGATATTATTACACACCGACTTAAAACAAATAGAAAATAATTAACTTAAAAGGATTCTTATCCTGATGATAAGAACAACTATGTTAAAATCATTTACTATCAACTAAGCCAACATAATTATGAGCATGTGGAATGTGTAAAGGCCATTCACCTATACATGAATAACCCAACTACCATAAATTCCCACCAGCCACTCAGCAGAGCCCAACAGCCATTCACCTATACATGAATAACCCAACGACCCTAAACTCCCACCAGCCAATCAGCAGAGCCCAACTGACCCAGACCAAACATTTAGACAATCTCCTTCTTATCAATTTTCAACTTCTCTTCCTCTTCAATTTCTCTGTCTGCTCTTCAATTTCTCTGTCTGCTGTTTCATTTCTTACTCTATTTTTGCCCCTCGCTATCTCATATCACAATACCAGCAAAACCCGTGTTGGCGTTCAGATCCGTCATCAGCGCCGCTGATACATTCAGAGTCCATGGTTGATTGAGGTCTAGCTCTGTTCTGTGCAACTAAACTGGAATTAGGCCTGTGCAAAAGCTATCCGGGATACGTTGGGTCAATGGTTGCATTAGGCCTGGAATTTGACGTTTCAGGACGTTTTTTTCATTTTAAAATGTATTTGACAAGTATATACTAAATTTACATATCAATTTTCATTTTAAAATGTATTTGACAAGTATATACTAAATTTACATATCAATATTTATTGGCATATAAAATTCGAACCAGTCATAATTTTTAAGTAGATATTTAGCTTATTTAAGCTCTATTGTATAATCTATAAGACTTTACAGAGGTTCGTTAGAAGAGTAAATGGAATTTCATGTTTCCCAAGACTTTACAGAGGTTCGTTAGAAGAGTAAATGGAATTTGATGTTTCCCATAGGTTTCTCTTTAGATTGCAAGTTCTGAAAGGTAGGTTTGAAATGTTATTTCTCTTTTATTTTTTCATTTTAACATATGTATCTTATTTTTATATTTTTTTTCATTAAGAGATTTTTGTTACAAATTTTTGTATATTAAAAAAAAAAAAAAAAGTGCTTAAAACTTAAAATGATACAAAAAACAAATGACCGTCATCAAATTTTCACTTAACAGATCAGATAAATTTGAAATTCCAAACATATCATAGAAATCTAAAAAAGCAACAAGCTGCCTGGCACCGTCAGAAATATTGCAAGTTGCAACACCGACAAGCTGAGAGACTTGGTAGTACAAATATTGCAACGCCTACTCTCGGGTTCGATAGCGGATGGAAAAAAAGACAATGCAGCCATCCAATTCTCTGTGTAGATGTAAATGGCCTCACTATGTATACCGTTTTGGTTGACAGTTCAAAGCAGATCCGGAATTTCAAATTTTTTTTACCTNAAAATAACTGACACAAAAAACAAATGACCGTCATCAAATTTTCACTTAACAGATCAGATAAATTTGAAATTCCAAACATATCATAGAAATCTAAAAAAGCAACAAGCTGCCTGGCACCGTCAGAAATATTGCAAGTTGCAACACCGACCAGCTGAGAGACTTGGTAGTACAAATATTGCAACGCCTACTCTCGGGTTCGATAGCGGATGGAAAAAAAGACAATGCAGCCATCCAATTCTCTGTGTAGATGTAAATGGCCTCACTATGTATACCGTTTTGGTTGACAGTTCAAAGCAGATCCGGAATTTCAAATTTTTTTTACCTGTCAAATGAAATTTTGGTGACGGTTATTTGGTTTTTATGTCTTCATTTTATGTTTTTGGCATATTCATAAGTGTCAATTTTTTTTTGCTCTTATATAGACCTTGTTTCTAGAACTTTAAAAGAAAAAATACTATTTGTTTTGGTAGGAAAATAGAAGCATAGCTAAACATTTCCACTAAATTCATTGCAAATTGCAAGTCATCAGTAGTGACTGAATCCAAATTTTGCATAGACTAAGAGTAAGACAACATCAAATTTTTTTTACTGTTTCATTTACTCTTAAAACGAACCTTTGTCTAGTTTGTAGCTGCGGTAGGTTTCGATAGACCTTAAGTAAGCTAAGTACCTACCAGAAAACTATGGCTGATACTTTACCCAGTAAAACTTAGATTTGACTATTTGGATTTTACATGCTCATAAATGTTAACGTACAGATTTAGTATCTAACTGTCAAATGCTTCTTAAAATGAAAAAACCATCCTATAGAACATCAAATTCCAGATCTGCTCAAAGGCTAATACCTCTTAAAATGAAAAAAACATCCTATGAAACTTCAAATTCCAAGCCTGGCTCAAAGGCGAAGGTTTTAGCTAAAAACTAGTCAACCATCAATTCATCAGTTGCCCTCCTAATAAATGTACACATTGCTCTCAGGTCTTAGGAATAAAGGGGTAAGGATTTAGACATTTTCAATTCAATCATTGAAAATTTATAATCAAATCTATTGAAATTATAATCTAATAGTGTTGTAAGACCTGGCGTGACAGAAATACACAATATTGAATTAAAAAGTTATTCCAATATCCTGAATATCCATTCATATCATTCAATCAATATATCAATACATTTATGAATGGAGCAAAGTCAATTGTTGATTTCCGTGGACTCTTTTTTAATTGGATGTATAGAATTCCCCAATAAAGGGGTAAGGATTTAGCCATTTTCAATTCCATCATTGAAATTTTATAATTAAATTTATTAAAATTATAATTTAGTAGTATTATAAGATTTTTCATGTTAGAGATAATGCTTACAGCTGTCGTAACTGTGAGTTAGTTGTTGTAACTGTGAGTTAGTCTTACAGTTATTGTAACTGTGAGTTAGGTGTTGTAACTGTGAGTTTCTAGGTTAACTAATTTTAGCTAATCAGATCCACTTGCTTAGGATCTAGATGGTTAGGAGTCGGTGATCTGGTTGCTATATATGTAACCTCCATTTGTCTGTGTAATACATTTCTATTATTGTGTATTAATCTTGTGCAATGGTTGCTCTCTCGATTTCCAAGTTGGTATAAGAGTAAGGATCGCCCTGACTCTCTCACGAGAGGGGCTGGAAGATGAGAGAAGAGTGATAAGTTGATTCCGCTGTAGGAGTAGATTAGGTTAGAGGGTTTGAATTTCTAAATTTTTTGTGTGTTTTGTGATATTGTTGCGGGAGACTCTCCTTGTGAATAAAGGACCACTGCATAGGAGAACTGATGAGGGTATTGTTGCCAAGATATTCGTTGATCAAACTGTGAGAGGTTAGATGCCTGTGCATTCATTGATCAGTGACAAGTCCATGGAAGAAAAAAGATCCGTCACATCACCTGCACTCACCTCACGTTTTTAAGATTTGGAAGCTTGCACCTTGCTCATTCCATAGCAGCCAATGACTGCTTACCAGACCTATTGATGGTTGTAAAACATGTTTATTAACACCAGATCTGCTTTGGCGTCGACAGCAGGGTTCGATTTTCTCTCTGCCGAAACTTTGATTCCCGCTACAATGGGTGGACTTTATGTTCGGCAAGTGTTTGAGTTGGTTTGGTAGATTTGTTGTAGAGTTACATATAGTGTGATGTGATTTGTGTATGTTATATTATTTTTTGTTTGTAAAATTATATTGTCAAGAACCACTAAAAGAACAGAGTGATATAACTCAGGTACGTAGTTCTTGATGTTCTTTGGAGCTATAAGAACAAACGCATAACTAGTTTGAAGTCTGTTAAAAGCTAGAGATTTTTGTTGTATTCCGGTGCTTCAAGATCATCAGTGAAGGCTTATCATTGTATTGATGAGTGTGTGTAAAAAGGTCATTTTGTAAGATTGATTACTGATTGTTTCAGTATCGAGACTATTCTTCGGGGTAGTTTAGAATTGTTGATCCTATAGATACTTCAAAGATGGTCGAAAGTGGTTGTATTTGTGTTGTATGAAGTGGTAGCTCGAAGATGATGGGAGAGAAAGAGCGTGTCTATGAAGTTCAGAGATGGGTGTAACTACATATGAAGACCAGTGAGATAGACATGACAAGATTTGTGTAGTAACCTTTTTGTTATGTTTTGTAATTTGTGATTGTAATATTTGTAATGTAAGCATTAAGGGAGGGTGTTAGAGATAATGCTTACAGCTCTTGTAACTGTGAGTTAGCTGTTGTAACTGTGAGTTTCTAGGTTACCTATTTTTAGCTAATCAGATCCACTTTCTTAGGATCTAGATTGTTAAGAGTCGATGATCTGACTGCTATATATGTAACCTCCATTTATCTGTGTAATACATTTCTATTATTGTGTGTTAATCTTGTGCAATGGCTGCTCTCTCGATTTCCAAGTTCTTATAACTTATTTGACGTGACAGAAATACACACAATATTGAATTAAAAAGTTATTTCAATATCTCGAATATTCATTCATATCATTCAATCAATACAATTCGTATGAATGGAGAAAAGTCAATTGTTGATTTCTATTGACGTTTTTTTAATTGGATGCGTGGAATTGGCAACGGAGATAAAGATTCCCAATACCTTTTAAGGGATTTCCAAAATATGGAGCAAAATCAATTGTTTCAGTTGACTTTTGTCTAGTTAAATGCATGTTATCTCGAATGGAGATAAAGATTCCCAATACCTTAGAAGGGATTTCCAAAATATGAAAGTCCACCTTATTGTATTCAACCATGGAAAGCATGGTGGTGACCTAGGAAATAGAACATGAACATGTTGGCTGTTCTTTACATTTACTTCAAACGTGAGCGCGCCTTGATTGTATGCCCATGGCACGTTACTGTTTATTACAACGAAATTATTTAGGAGGCCGGTAGTCATGTCAAAAAAACACTCAGCAATCCAGATCGAAACAACATCCTCCAAAAACAAAACTATTCTGCAATATCAAATGCTCTATCCATCAAATGTCTCTCTCCATTGTGTGTTTTTTTTTTTTTAATAATGTAAAATGTATACTTTTATACATAGTTGTACGGAACCGTTCTCCTTATTTTCAATATCTAGTTTCTAAACTCTTCAAGTTTTGGGAGTTTGAGAACTAGTTGGTAACGTCCTCAATTGACTGGGAATTTTTTTGGGAACTTGGAAGCTTTTTGGGAGCTTCAACATCAAAAAAATGAGAGTTTGGGAACCAGTGTCCTAAAATAAGAGTTTTAAATTAGAATTATATTAAATTAAAATGTAAATATATTTATTCATTTATTACAAATACATAATTTCTTACAAATATTTTTATTATATTTATTCAAAATATCACTATAAAACTAAGACTAAACTACAGTCAAATAATATTTCAAAAATGAGTAAAGTAAAAAAACTTAATAATACTCACTTTATAATTGTGAATATGAAAAAAAATTAAAGCATTTATGTTTTCCTTCAAGCCCAAACTAAACATGGAAGTCCAATAAATCAATACCCTATCCACCACAAGCATTTGCTCCACTCTATAGTTGATATCAACCAACCATATCATTGACTTTTATTGTATTTTCATATTAAAAGAGTAGTACTATTTTGTTTTTTTCAATAAAAAAGGAATAATGCTTCAAATTTACAAAGATGTTTAAAGTTTATATATGTAAAGTTTAATTTTAAAAAGATGTTAAAATTGTATATATGTATTTTCAATTTTGTTTCTCATTTTCTAATAGAATATTTATGGATATTAAAATTTCATTATTGTGTTAAATATATTCATATAATAATTAGCACGAATTAAATTCCTAATTTTAATATTGTAGTTGTTGCAATAGGAGAAACATTGTCTTCTATTCAACTTCAATTTTATTGAAATAATATTTAAAATGTATCAATATCTCTATACATTATAATCTAAAGTATCAATGTAATCTAAAATATTTTTTATATTTTTTTAATATATATCATTCTCGCTCCCAAATTCAAGTTTCATGTAAATTTGAGGGAAACTTTTATTGTTCTGGAATCCAAGTTCCCAACATTCTCATGTTTAGGACACTCATGCAACATAGCTTTTATATTATTTATCTTTTTGTTTATCTTCTTACTAGCTTAATTTCAATAATAATAATATTAATATTAATATTAATAATTAAATTTTTATATTATTTATCTTCTAGCTTAATTTCAATAATAATAATAATAATAATAATATGTAAATTTTTATATTAGTTATCTTGATATTTTATTTCAAATGGGCAGGGTATTTTCCTTAATCAATATACCATTAATATTAATACTAAAAAAAAAATAAGAAACATGTTAAAATTGTTTATGTTATGTTTTTTTAGTTTTCTAGAAATGTTTGTCACTTGTGGAGTTATCATTTCAACCGTTGGCTAAACAACAACAACTCAGGGGAATCTAAACCACCAAAATCACCTGGGGATCGCACTCGGCCTAGGCTGCACCAACATTTAACATATGTAACGTCACTGATCCCCTGGGTACTGTTTAGGTTGACAGAGTGACAAAATTTTGATTTTACCAACTACTTCATTTCTCAAATTAAACTTCGTAGAATGATTCTGCTCGTCAAGAGATTTCTAACGACTATAACTATGCTCAATTCCAAGCTCTGGATCAAAAGTTTCAGTTCTGCGAAGTTTCGGCTATCTTTCCACAAGTTCACCTCAATGCCACATGGAATCCACGCAGTTTTCCACCACTTGTAATGGCATTGGCATAGCACATACGTGGCAGTTGATGTGGCAGATTCCACATCACTCATCGGACCCATGCCTATCGGACTTCTAAACCACTTCTTCTTTGCTATCGAAACCCCCCATAGAAGTATTTCCACTTCAGACTACTCTGCATACTCTGACAGCTAGGTTCGACAGCAACACGCTGATGAATTGAATGGTCCTGGAAATCTGGCAATCTACGGCTAGTATTGATGTCGAAAACTAAGTTTTCACGTTGTTTAAAAACCTTTCCAAACCTCTTTGCATTCAATCAAGTGGAGCCCACGATAGATCGACAGTTGTCATGCCTCGTGGTCCCCCTCTGATTGAAGGCCCTGATCCTTCCTTAGAGTACTCCTATCAAAGTACTCCCTCTTTTGCAATCGCCATCCTCTCCGACCAACCGCCTCCAATGGACGATTGAGATATATCGCTGATAATACGAAGGCTAGGATTTAGCCACATGTCTCAATGAAAGACACCGAATGGTCGACGATTTTCAAGATGCCACGTGTCCTTCTCTAGGCACACTAGCATCTACCCGTCCTCCTAACATCACTCTCCCTTAGCCTCGCTTAAGTGAGATCCTATGTGGCATCCGAGTTGGCATTCAAGACACATGTCTCTACCCAACTCTGCCACCTAGCTTGATACGTGGCATACATGCCACATCACCTTTTTTCCCCTGAGTGATAAACACCTTGCCATGTGTAACAGTTTCCACCTGACACATAAACTCTCCACGTGGGCTGATGTGGCATACATGTCATCACCAAGAAATTGGCACATCTCTCCAGGTGTTGACACATGTTCTTTGCGCATTGGTAGGCTGACATCATCCTTGTTAGTATGATGTCACCTTCCTCCTGGCCTCATATTGAAGGACCCACCATTATCTACGACCATAACTAATTTCAACTAGGCTCCGATGGACAATCAGTATTGCTCCTCGGGTTCCTCCCATCGTAGTTCTCCAACATCCTTTCCATGAAATGCTTCGACGGCCGCACGCCCTGATCAATTTTTAGGATCATATAACTCTAACTCTGATCAATGACAATGATTAAAGCCCCTTTACCATGGCTTGGACTCGACAGGGACCCACTCCTGCTACCTCAACCAACCACAAGCCACCATGTGTCGTCCTTGGACATGTAGGATTATTCTGTCCACGTGACGTCAGCATGACATCACCCTTCCTCTTGATCAATTCTAAGGGTTTTTTGCATCGATTGACGACCGATATTGCATCCAGCTATTCTCTGATCAATCATTGGGATTTCTCCTCAGATCCTTCTCGTTGGAGTACCTTATCCAAGGCTACTCTGACAACCCCACTGTGATCGATGGCTCAGATCATTCAATGCCCATCCTGATTGATCTAATGGTTTATATTTACCCTCAGAACCCTTCCATAAGAGTGGCTCTACTCTTGGTCTCCAGGGTTACTCCGACGACCCTTTCAATGATCAATGGGAATGATCTTTCTAAGTATTCTTCGATGGATCCAATGGTAGTGAAAAACCTAGATCCTTTGCAAGCCCTCAAGCATGAGGGAATTTGATCCATGGCTAGGATCAAATCTCCATACCAAATCAACGGTTGTGATTCATTCTGATAAAAGACACGAAATTGCATAGTTTCAATAGTTTGCTTCATGACTTATCAAAATTCAAGTCTTCCTTAGGAAATCTCTAAGGCTTAAAACAAGCCTTCGAGATTATATTTTATCCTTCTCTACCGGCCAAGATCCTTCATATCATCGTGTGAGTAAGGATTCATGACCTGTGAACCGTTCATACCCGAACAAGGGAATTTTCAGACCTGAGTTGGTTGTATCATATTGAATTCTAACTCCAATACCATTGAATTGGATAGAATAGCTCTGCATATGAAAAGAGATATATAGAATACTAGCAATATATACCCAACTATCATTACGATAGTCAATACCCTTGGCAAAAAAACATAAATATTTGCATAAACCCTGTATGCATATGGAATGTACAATTCCATGCAATTCTGGCAGCATATACACACAAGTGTAGTTACAACAATGATTACTATTGTATGTAACATATAATTACCACTTTTGAACAATTCAGGAAGCAAATGTTCAAGGATAATTACAACAATAAAATCCCATGACAATAGTCAAATAATTAAAACCTCTATGCAGTTCTAGTAGAATATATATGGAAGCATAAAGATATTAGCAATTACCCATAATAGTAATACAAGATTACACACACAATGACTAAGTAAAATACTCAAATAAAGAACTTATATTTTATGGAATATCACCAAGTACGTGCAGACCTCCAACTTTCCTCCCATCCTTAGACTTTGTTGCTTATAACTCAGCAGGAGGTCACCCCCGAGATGGGCATAAACTCCACTTGGGAAAAAAAATTATTAACCATACATTGTCCACAACCAGTACCAACATGGTCTAGGCCAAGCTACCAAACCTCGACAACACTCCAACCTACACTCTCTCATTCCCAAACAACTTGCACAATCCAAGGTAGTGTGCCCTCAGTTGCACCACTACGCTTCCACGGCTCCAGCACAGGCTGGCTAGAAAGTCTCATAGCACTATGGTTCCAGGAGTTCAAGATTCCCTCAAAGGTCTCCAGGTACCATCCAATCCTTACACCGAGAAATATATTCCTCGGACTTCTCCCTCCAGGGCTCCAACCTTCCCTAAGTAAACCCAAGGGGAAGTGTACATACTCTTAGTAGTTCTCTCACGTGGAGAGAATGCTTACGGGCCTGAAAACCCGCCTCTTCAACATCATGGGGCCTGAAAACCCGCTTCTTAAACAACATATGGGCTTGACATCCTACCTCTTCGGCAACACACGAACCTAACAACCCACCACTTCATCTTAATTAACTGCAAAAATTTCCCCCAAGGCTTCCTCACTGCATACATGGTGATGGCAATAGGGTACGAATGGTAGTAGCCGAGAGTGATCCTCTCCACCTTCGTGAACATGTTGTTTACCCCCCTCTAAATTGTTGGAGAGAATGATTGAATGAGTTCCCCCAAAATTCTCTAAGTTTTTCCATTATAATTGCATGTTTATCCTATGACACTTGGCATCGCATGCAACCCATTTTAAACCCACTTGGTAATTTGTTCCCTCCTCTTGGGAACTTAGGATAATATAATGTATATGTATCCATAAATTAGGATTTTTAGAAAATATTCTATTGGCTTAAGGCCCCTAGTCTTAGCCCTTTTCCTAGACTCTTAGCCCCCTTTCCATATCTAGTGGAGTTTATCCCCTTACTCTTTTTTTCTGGTCGGTCTGCAGCAGTGGTGTGATTTTATTAATATCCAATTGTGATTATATAATACATAGGATAGGCCTATAGGCCTTTTAACATCTGGATCTCCGACCTATTTACTACACAAGTACTTTGGCCTCAAAGTATCATGGCTCACTAGCCTATATGCTTAATTACAACTGAGGTCAACCTAGGGTATTACATTCCCCTCCCCATTTTTTTATGCATTGTCCTCAATGTATTAAATAAAATGTTCTTTCCAAAATTCTTCAAAAAGCTCCATGCCTTACCTAATGAAACTTGTTATCCTTTTGTCTTGTCTTCATACTTCTGCTAGAAGTCTTTTTCCTCTATTGCACAGAGCTACTTTAATAAGAATTTAGTTCACTAGAACATTTTTTTGTTTTCCCTTCCTTGCCAAACTCACCCTTCAGGCTCAGGCATCCCTTCACTGATACACAGTCTTTCAGTAATCCATCTTGCCCAGGATTTCACACACAAGGAGGGCACCCGCATATTAACAGACCCCCACTAAGGTTCTGCAATTATAGGGCTCTAGTGTCCCCAACTATATATCTTCTTCTCAAGAATTCCAGTTGTAATAAATAGTATATCATCTGTGGTACATAGCTACAATCACCAAGAGTCAAATTGTAAAATTTCATTTAGAAATTCAAATGTATTCCCTAAGGAAAAATCCAACTTTTTCCCAAAATGTGAAATTCCATATGTCATGTTTCTTGACTATTATAGCAGCATGTATTAGTCTTCATCATGGCCTTCAGCAGTGCCATATTTGGGATTACTTTCCTGCAGCACTTCATCTTGCATTCCGTCGGATAAATGGTTAGTATACCATGCACAACATACTTTTAGTGCATTATTTATAAAAACTCTCAAAGTAATTTCAGAATTGTCTACACCTAACAATTCAATCACAACTATCACTATATATATATATATATATCAACAATCAACATTTTCCTCATCTTTCCTTTAGTCCATCCTTATGTGATTAGCTTAAGCAACAACTCTTTCATTGCAATATCCAACAACCCTTGAAAAGTTTGTAGCTTCATAGGATAGCAATAATACCTCATTCTAGTTGTTCCATTTCCACATAATATAATATATACATGCATTTCCAAATTGTATTCAACAAATGCATTCAAGCATACACAACTCGATCTTCCCATGTGTATGTGCAAAATTTACCACTTTCACACTTTCATGATTTACTCATGCATACTATTCAATGCATTCTGGCATTGTCTTTAAAATGCCCTTTTATCCAAGTCTTTCATCCCAACAGGTTGAGTTGGAAAATCTAGCCAATGCTTCAATACCTCATCCTTACACTTTCTATTTCTTTCTCAACTATTTGGATGTCTTCCTTTTCGACCTGAACACTACACCAAGAATGTAGTTCTATAGTGCTCCTTAGTGTTGGCAAAAAGGTTGCAGTTCAAACCCTAAGTATAGTAGAAAGTTCATTGAACATTTGTGCAGCACTATGACCTTTCCATATCTAACCATATCTTGGTTTCATACATTACCAGATTTACTATCATTAATTCTTATAATAGGTCATGTCTCTTTACTTACTTTGGTTACAAACTCATAGCCAAAAAAATATTGATATGTTACTATGCCATATGTATGCATTCGAAAACTAACAAATTTTATAATTAATGCAAGCCCCTTGGCCTTTACTATACCAAATGATATATCATTTCCATAAAGCACTCAAATCATACAATAATACTACTTCACCGGGTACTTCTAGCTAAGGGAATTTCTATCCTAAWTTTTTTTATGTTACTATGCAGTATAATTTCATAAATACATTCATCCCTACATCRTTGTTATTAAATGGATTTTGTGGTACCCGGCTAGTTGATAACAGTAGAAGCTTCCATACCTCCTTCACCAACCTTTTAATCAACACTTCCTCTTTTTGTTTCTTCCTTCATATGGAGGACTTCTGTATGTAGCAACATCATAAGTAGCATTGGCATCCATGGAATAACTCCTGCTTTCATGGTATAACATCCATCATTAGCACTTTCGTATAACATTAGACTAATCCTAGTATGAACATGTTATACAAATTTTAATAAATATATATATTCACTAAAGCATAGTTATATGCCCTAAGAATGCATCCTTAGCATGCCCATAAAATGCTTATGAATTCCAATTTTATGCGCTATATATGGCTACCTAAATGACCATATCATAATTGCTTCCAAAAAAACTACAACGACCTTTTTCCTCTTTTACCACTCTCTTGGTTGTTCTAGGGAGTCCTCAATTCTCCCTGGATTCATGTGTCCTCTTGTTCTCTTACAAAGATCAATGTGCACGAATTTTTTTTTATCCTGGGCACCCTTTTTCCATCCAACCATTCCTTGCCACTTAACTTTTTTGGTCACATACTTATTTAATCTTCAGCGTTCATCTATTACCTAGGTCCCTCTAACCCAACACATACATGACTAATTGCATTTATGGCCATGCTCTTTTATTGATTTTTGGATCTTCAACATCAATTACTTTACTGGACCAAACCAATTCAACTTGCCCACATTGAACTTTTCAGTTCTTGTGGTGTCGGTACCATTCACTTCTCCTTCCATATTCAATTTGGTCTCAACTTGACTTGCATAGTCAAATTTTCAGCATACTATAATGATGTACATGTGACTTCCTCTCCTTCTAGATTCGTAAGGATCACCTTGGAGTAATCAGCATTACCTTTACCTAGCACCATGAGATCTAGTGATGCTTCCAACCTCTTGAAGTAACACCAATGGATTCTTTTCACTTGAGATGGGTTCTCCCAAGTACCGTCTCTTTTTCACACTAATTCAAAATTAGAACCATTTTCTTCTTCTTGGTTCCTTATGGATTTATCCTCAAAAAAATCACCTCCATGCTTGAATCCTCTTGACTTGTCATCCTCAATCAACATTGGGAATGCAGTCAACACCTTTGGAATTCCTTAACAATCCTTTTCTATTGTTCCCATCCCTCTTGGATTACTGCCATGCACTCCTCTTAGCTTGACATCCACCTCATGATATCTTCTTTCATTATCTTAAGATGTTCAAGGACTTAACTCAATTCTAGAATATTTCTTCCATCTATGGAAACCCTTCCTTGAAACCTAACTATATCCTTTGGGATCCAATCTACACATAATGCATTGCTTATACATAATTTGGTATTATTTAGCATACATGAACCCTCCTTACTTCACCTTGGAAGTTATAGCATTCATACCTTGCTTCTACTGCACTACTCTGACAACATTAATGGAGGTACTAGCCCCAAAACTGTATGACTAACCCTGAAATATATTTTCCCTTATCTCCATGTATATCTGAGGTCCCTTTTAATAAGAATTCTAGCACCTAGACATACCAATCCGCTTAGAATAAATATTCCCACAATGTGATTCTTAATCTTTACCTTGGTTTCTTTAAAGCCAAGGAAAATTCACTATTTCATCCACTAAATGATTTACTCTTACACCTAGATCCATTGAGCACTCTGATTAATGTGAGTGAATTTCTAGTAGTGGATTCCCAAGCCTTCATGGCTACACTTAGACTCACACCTTAACATTCTTCAGTCATGGCCTTTGATCATCTTGTGAGGTATTCTTGACATAACACTTTGTCTTCAAGTACCTCTAATCATCCTTGATACCAAGTCCAAACTTTTTCATACACCATGGAATCATTCTTCCATATGAACCTACGACACAGGTATCATCATGTACTGTCGATGGATTTCCTACTTATCATCCACATATGTTAGCCATAATTTCCTCATGAATCCTAACCCCAAACAAGGATTTCATTAGGGGTTTTCACATGTTTCCAAAATGTTTGATCAACAACTTATTAAGGAACCATATGATTATTTAATATCATTCATTCATATTTGGATGATATTTAATATCATCCTTCTTTGAAGAGATCTTGCAACCATCCTTATGACCAGTTTCTTAAGTGAAATTACACTTATGTTTCCTTCCTTATGGAAATAGCTAGCAAGAAATCACTCTTGTCCGACTGGTATAAAAGTATTTACAATCCATAATATGACTAGTTAATTATAACATTACCCAAGGAAATAACATTCCCAAATCCAACTTCCTTTGTCCCTCAATCTATTCTTGGTCAACAAACCTTTATCAGGGTAATCCTTTCCTGGATACACTTTCACTGCTTCCTAAGCATACTAAGTTATGCCTATATGATTACCATCCACCTTTGGATTTCAAACTAAGCCATCATATACAACTCTGGATCATATGTGTACTTTCCTTTAAATATCAGAAGAAAACTTATATATGTTTTCTTGTGGATTTTACCACTGAATTCACATTTTTGTGTGGGTATATGGACTCTTCTATCCAATATATTTTCAGCAATTTCAACTTGTCCTTAATACATCAGTTCTGTAATTGGTTTCTGGCCCATCTAGGCCTAGTGTTGAAACTAGAGCTCTGATACCACTTTGTAACGTCACTCGATCCCCTAGGTACCGTTTAAGATGACAAGGTGACAAAATTTCAATTTTACCAACCACTTCATTTCTCAAATTAAACTTTGTATAATGATTTTTCTCATCAAGAGATTTCTAACGACTGTAAGTATGCTCAATTTCAAGCTCTAGATAAAAAAAATTCATCTTTCCAAAGTTTCGACTGTCTTTCCACACATCCACCTCAACACCATGTGGATTTCTGCCACATGTTCCACCTGTCCTGGCACTAGCGTAGAATATATTTGGTATTTGATGTGGTAGCTTCCACATCACTCATCGGACCCATTCCTATCAGAATTCCAAACCACTTCTTCCTTGTTATTGAAACCCCCAACTGGAATATTTCCACTTCATACTACTCTACGTACTCCGACAGCAGCACCCCAACAAATCGAATGGTCCTTGGAATCCATAAATATAAGACTAGGATTGATGTCAAATTATAAGTTTGCACATAGTTTAACAACCTTTCCAAACCTCTTCGACTTCGAGCAGGTGGAGCCCATGATAAATCAATGATTTTTGTGCCTTGTGGTACCCATATGATCGATGTCCCTGATCTTCCTCATAGTACTTCTATCAGAGTACTCCCTCTTTTGCAATTGAAATCCACTCCTACCATCCTCCTCTGATGGATAACTGATATCTATCGCCAATAATCCGAAGCATAGGATTTAGCAACCTATCCTAACGAATGACACTGATAGGGTCTCTGATCTATGGGATGCCACATGTCCTTATCTGGGCATGTGGGAATCACCCCATCATCCTGACATCACTACCCCTTAGCCTCTTTCAAATGAGATCCTATGTGGCATTTGAGTTGGCATTCAATACACGTGTTTGTACCCAAATCTTCCACCTAGCTTGATAGGTGGCACACATGCCACGTCACATTTCATCCTTTGAGTGATAAACACATTTCCATGTGTCAAGTTGTCACCCAACACATGTAATCTCCACATGGGTTGACATGCCATACACGTCATCACTGAGCACTTGCCACGTCCCTCCAGGTGCTCACACTTGTTCTCTGTACATTGTTAGCGTGTCGTCATCCTTGTCAGTATGACATTACCTTCCTCCTAGACTCATCCCGAAGGACCGACCAATATCTATGACCATATCTAATTTCAGCTAGGCTCCGATGGACGATCAGTATTTCTCCTCAGAGTCCTCCTATTGGAATTCTACAACATCCTTTCCCTGGAATGCTTCGATGGCCACGCGCTCTAACCAATAGTCAGGATCATATAACTCCAACTCTGATAAAAACCCAAGATTAAAGCCCCTTTACCATGGCCTAGAATCAACAGGGACCCGCCCCTACTACCTCGACCAACCACAAGCTGCCATGTGTCCTCCTTGTACACGTAGTCTTCTTCTGTCAATGTGACATCAGCATGACGTCACCCTTCCTCTCGATCAAGTTTGAGGGTTTTCTACACCGACCGATATTACATCCAGTTGTTCCCCGACCAACGGTTGGGATTTATCCTCGGAGCCTTACCATCGAAGTACCTTCTCCAAGGCTACTCCGACGACCCCACTGTGATCAATGGATTATATTATTCAATGCCCATCCCGATTGATCTAACAATTTTGATTGACCCTCGGAACCCTTCCATCGGAGTGGCTTTTCTCTTGGTCTCTGAGGCTACTCTGAGGTGTTGTATGCATTGGTATGGGAGTATATGGTGGTTACAACAATAAAGGTACACTACTTCCTATTCCCCAAACATAAATTGATGAAGGTAATGGATGTTATGATAAGAAGTAGGTATTGGAGAAGCTGGTGGAGTGAAGTAATGGAAAACT
>SNQJ01S0031955.1:43657-53798 GCA_010110895.2 Picea sitchensis | reverse complement strand
AGACTAAACAAATTTACAATCATGGTATCCCTCTTGAATCATAGAAAAAAATGGAGGAGCTAGTAAACAGAGAAAGGTAGATGATCTAGATTATTTTCGGAACAAAATGAAAGCATAGATATTATAATAAAATACACATAAATATTGCTAGAAATAGAGAAATACAACAATACATGATTTCTATTAATGAAAGAAATGTACAGACACTGTAAATATACAGAGTGCAAGAATTGTTAGAATGGTGGCAGCTTTATCTCTGAGAAGAGATGTGACAGCTATGCTCATTCACAAGAAGATGAGTACAATGAGGCTCTAAAGGCCTTTTTACAATAAACATGAATGCCAAAACCCTAGACATCCAAAAACCTAACCCTAGGAGATGAAGTGCCAAAAGTCATGTGGACCCCGTTGGGGTACGTTAGTACATCAACTTCCTAGGGTCGTAACTTTTGCATACAATCTTCGTTTTAGGTGTGTGATAGCCCATTGGAAAGGTATTTTCTATAACTACATATTATGTCGTCAAACTATGACTTCGTCAATAGTTTGACTGTGGAAAGCTCAAAAAATATTGTTTAGGGCCTCAAAACGACCTCAAAAGTACAGAAAGATGTACTAATATGAAAACTACCAAAATATGCTAGTTGGACTAGATGGGGGGGAACTAGTATCCATCTGGATGTTGTGTAGGGATTCAAGACAGCCTCAGAAGTGTAGAACCCATAATTACAAAGAAGTGTCCCTATTACAGAGAAATGTGTTGAACTGAAAAACTATTAAGATGAGCCAGTTGGAATTTGGAATAGGTGGGTGGCCACCAATATCCACCTGTATCAGTCCTCCCCCACTAGGAAGCAATGGTCTCCATTGTGTTGAGTACCTGAGGAAGAGGGGAAAGTGTTTGTTGAATTTGAATCTTAGTGAGTTATGTGCCTTGCTAGAAAAGTTATGTTGCTTGGTCTATGGAAGTTTGTCACGAACCTGTTGTTGGTGGGGTTGAATCTGTTCCACCAACCTGTTGTCTCTGGGCTTGATGGGGCATTCTTTATGAACCATTGTAGGTGAAGAAACAATATATTATTTCTCTTCTACAATCTGCTTCTGCTAGATAGAATATGTTGAGGTTGTAGTGGTTGCAGTGGCCTTTTGTGCATCCTTTGAACAAATTGTGAGGAGGTTGAATTTTGCAGTATGAGAGATTACCTTGCAGCATTGTTTTGGTGGAAGAATAGTTGGAACTACCTCTAGTATCTTGTAGAGATGATCCCCTGGAGTAATAATGGCACTATGGGGTTGAGACTCATAAACAACATGATGTTTCCAGATATATGGTTGGCCCAAAACAACATCACAGACATCAAGAGGGGAAACATCACATACTACCTCATCCTTGAAGGGTTGGATGCCATAGGACATGTGACACTACTGGCTGACACAAAGATCTTGTCCGTGGCGAAGCCACTCGATGTTGTATGGTTGTGGGTGGGGTGTTTTCGACAACCCCAACTATTTGACGACCTCAGCTGAGATGAGTTTCTTCTGGCTTCCACTATCAACAATGAAATGCAACGGGGTCCCCTTTACCCACATATGTGAATGGAAGAGGTGCTCCCCCTCTTCAAAATCCAATGTTTCTTATGGTTGAATTGTTGCGATTGTGACAGTAGCAATGGGGTCTACGTTGATGATCTGTCTTTTTTCATTGTTTTCTAAATCAGATTTCAAATCAAGGTTCAACTCCTTATCTTTGATCTTGGCCACTAACTATTGTTTTGAGTGGCATTCATCGATGTTGTGCCAGGGGATTTTGTGGAAGTCACACCATTTCCCAATGTCATTCTTCGTATTTCCCTTACCCTTATTTTCCTATGTCTTGGACTAGTTGTCGAGAGGTTGTTGGTTAGGTTCGTCTTTATCGTGCTTTGGTTGTTGCAGACTCTGACTCTCGTTTGTTCTGGTGACCAAATTTTTGCTCGATTTTGACAGCATATCGATAAGTATCTCCCAATGATGACATGTTTAGTAAATTCATTTTAGTTTGGATGTACCTATGCAAAGCCCCACAATATTTTAGAACCAGATGTCGCTCAGATTCTTTGATACCAAGCTTGGTATGCAAGGTATGGAAAGTATTTGTGAACTATGGCACTGTTTGGCCCTTCTCTTCTCGCAATGTGGTCCATATCAAATGGTCTTCATAGTTATCAATATGGTAATATCGTTCCTTGATCGCATCCACAAAAGAAGCCTAAGTGGGCTCCACCCCATATATTCCAGATTCCTCTATGGATATGTTCTCCCAGTAAGTTTCCCACCAATGTTTGACATGGGGGAGAACCTTAGGGAGTGCGAAGGTGACATTTTCCCTATCAGAAAAATTGTGAATGGAGAAATAACGTTCTAGCAGATTTAACCATTTTTCTAGGGAATCTGCATCTATCTGACCTTCAAATACGAGAATATCAAAGTTAACTTGTACCTTGAAGGGAGAAGTTCCTCCAAAGTGGTTGCTTGATGAATATGTGTTTGTTTCTATTGGAAGATGTTGAAGGATTTGGGAAAAATTCTCCATCATTTTGTCCCTCTGTCGCGCGAGAGCTTGCTCAAGCAAAAAGTTAATAGAATTGTATGCTCCGTCGTTTTTCTTTTCTTCTACCATGGAGAGTTTCTTGGGCATGCGAGAGAGACTGTCCTCAAGAGAGACAAGCTCGAGACTCAACCTGCTATACTCAGACCTCGTCGAGGACATGCAGTAAAAAATGATCAAGAACAACCTACTCTGATACCACTGAGCCAGATTATTTTCGGTACGAAATGAAAGCAGAGATATTATAATGAAATACACATATATATTGCCAGAAACAGATAAATAAATAATACATGATTTCTATAAATGTATAGAGACTGTAAAAATACAGAGTGCAAGACTCGCTAGAATGGTGGCATCTTTATCTCTGAGAAGAGATATGACGACTATGCTCATTCACAAGAAGATGATTAAAATGAGGATCTAAAGGTCGTTTTACAATAAACATGAATGCCAAAACCCTAGACATCCAAAAACCTAACCCTAGGATATGAAGAGCCAAAATTCATGTGGGTCTCGTTGGGGTAAGTTAGTACATCAACTTCCTGGAGTCGTAACTTTTTCATACGATCTTCATTTTAGGTGTGTGATAGCCCATTGGAAAGGTATTTTCGAGAACTACATATTATGTTGTCAAACTCTAACTACAATATCACTGTGACTGTGGCAAGCCCAAAAAAACGTTGTTTAGGGCCTCAAAACGGTCCCAGAAGTACAAAAAGATGTACTGAGATGAAAATTGTCAAAATAGGCTAGTTGGACTAGATGAGCGGCCACCAATATCCACCTGGATGTTGTGTAGGGATTCAATATAGCTTCATAAGTGCAGAACCCATAATTACAAAGAATTTTCCCCATTACATAGAAACGTGTTGAACTGAAAACTATCAACATGAGCCAATTGGAATTTGGAATAGGTGGGTGGCCACCAATATCCACCTGGATCAGTAGAGGAGTAAGAAGAATCCTAAGCACATAATCGGGAAAGAATTTCAATATTGGGTAAAGGATATTGTGTTCATGAGATCTAGATACAACAAAGTATTAAGGGTAATGGAATTATACTGACTAGCTAAGACACTTGTTTCCCTATCAATGGATGACAAGGAGGATAAACTGGCAGAGTCACTGGACAAACTTAGGAGATTGGAAGCCAAGTTGACCATGTTGTGCAGAGTGTCCTTTAGGATCAATTTCAAGTTGATCGATTAGGATCCACACAACGAGAAGGAAATAGTGGATGCAGACACTTCAAGTTGCCAAGGTACTAGCGTCAACCCGATCAACATTGAAAATGACGATGCCAAGGGGAAAGTTAAGGAACATGGGATCCCTAGTGAAGTGGGTCTAATGAGGCCACCTCAAACCTAGAAAAACAATCAATTATAATATTTCATATTTCTCTATTTTTATAGTCTTAGTGGAGCATCTAGATAGCTTTAGAATATGACAATCTTTAACTAACTTTTACAGACATAATATCTCTATTATATGAAAACTATCAAAACTCTGGTTTTTTTTTTTTTTTTTTATAGAACCCACAAAACCAAGATTATAAAATTGTTTGTATAATATTAATATAAAAATAACTTAATCTTTTTAAATATAATATTAATTTTTCTTTTAATTTACTATTTTTTTTTTAAATAAATAATATTATATTAATTAAAATAAACTTAGGAAAATCATATATAACACTCTATAAAGTATGTTTCTAAAACAACTCGAACTAAATAAAATTCTATAACTTATTGTGCTAAACACCTATAATATTGTACTATCTTAGAATAGACCTGTAAAAATCATATGCGACACCATATAATGTATGATGTTGTTTAGTTGTTTTACGAAATAGTTTTTATCGTCGAAATTCGGCGATATAAATTTACATGAATCACTATTTTTTGTTATTCAAAATCCATTTTTAAATGCAGAAATAGATTCGACCTATTGTAAAACTCCAGAAACACTCAGATTATACAAAAATAATCACTCAAATTTACGAATCTAACAAATTCTCACCAAATTTCAAAAAAATGTACCCCAAAAAAATCTCTCATTTCGTGAAACATTTAACTTACAACTATAATGTATTGTTTGAACATCAACCCCAACCAACCAAATATTAAAAAAAAATGCTCAAATGTTACGGGGTGGTATCACGCTAAACATCGTAATGTACTCGTATATTTAGTCATACAAGCGACATAAAGAAGGGTTACGGCCGCACGCTTCAGAATGATTCGTGTCGTGGTTGTGAGTGGGCATTAACCTCATAAATAACAAGTGTAAAGGGTTTTTATTTTTCTCTTCTCAAATGATTAAAACTCCAACTTCTTAAGTCCCAGAAAATGTCTTGTGTGCCTTGCTTTTTTCAAGGTAAGGTAAATCTTACATGTGCCAAAATAGTCTACCCTTGTCTCATTCTTCCCCTTATGTTGTATCATTTTTAATTAGTTTTMCTCTTACTTGCCTTTTTAATTATTTTGATGGTGTATGTGTAAATGGGAGAGTATGTTAGGAAATAACAATGCGAGAGATAAAAAGAATATAGCAATATATATCGATAAATCATACTAGATTTATTTTGGAAAATTTATATAGGAAAAACGAGTTAACAACAGATTTATTATTTTTTTGGATCAAAATTAGCTAACCTCCTTGCCCCGACCAAGTGAGTTTTCACCACTCAACTCTTACCATATTACAATGAAGTATCACCAATCTTTTAAAAGCTTTCATTACATGTAATCTATGGGCTCTAAAATCATAGGCTACCAAAAACATGTGCCCAAAACCACCACCATTGACCTATCAACTTTGACTCTTTCATGAAGTCAAGTTTAACTTAACATCCCCTTTTTTAAACTTGACTTGGGGTTTCCCATTATCAAATCTGGCCAAACCTTCATCAAAGTCAAGGTATACGGGAATCTCTCATGCTCCCCCTATCACCTAGGTCTATGTCTAGACTTTATCAGTGAAACTTCAAAGACAAGGTACGCATGCCTAACCAAATCTTAATTATAGTCATAAGCCCATTTACATTCAACTCCTTTAAAATTTTAATTAATTCATGTTTTCATTGTTATATCTCGACACTTATGTTGCCATCCTCTCGCCTTGCCATTTCTTTGACCTCTAATGCTTGATGCTTGCTTCTTAGTGTATCTAGTGCTTCTTACTATCTATTCAACGGAATAATAGATCCAACCGCACTTGACATATATGTCAGATCCAAGCATCCAATTCATATATCCTTGGCACACTCCAAGCCCAAATGTGGTGCTCTTCAAATTCTCTCGTGGCCTTCAATGCCCTCTAGGGATTTAAACCCTAGTTCTGTACTCCAATAATCATGTATTTCTTTTTATCATTGTCGACCATAGCTCTGATACCAAATGTTAGGAAATAAAAATGAAAGAGAGATAAAGTTACCAAGAACATAAAACACATGCACACATAAATCACATGAGATTTATCGTGGAAAAACTAGCCAACATTAGATCTATTATTCCCCTTGACCAAACCCAGCCAAGCTGGCCAACCTCCTGGCCTGGCCAAGTGAGACTTCACTAGTCAATTCTTGGCACATTATAATGGAGTATCACCATCTTTTTAAAGGATTTCATGACATGTAATCTGCGGGCTCTAAAACCACGGATTACCAAAACCATGTACGTGAAACCACTATTATTGACCTAACAACTTTGACTCTTTCATCAAGTTAAATTTAACTTAACATTCTCTCCTTTAAACTTGACTTGGGTTTTCCCATGAACAAATCTATTCAAACCTCCCTCAAAGTCAAGGTATCCAGGAATCCCACATGCTCCCCCTATCACCTATGTCTACGTCTAGACTTTACCGGTGAAATCAAACCTGGGGTAAACATTCCTAAGAACCTCTCATGTCCAACTAGATCTAACAACCTCTTAAAACTTAAAAACATAGTTCTCATGTAAAGACAAAGTATACCTTACAATGACCAGTACAATAACAAACCACAATCTTCTCATATGATCATATATGACACATTAAGCTATAAAACAAATAGGAGTTAATAATTCCAATACCCCCTTAACAAGTATTTGTCTCAATCTCCATCAAATGATGACTTCATTATCATCTATTTCTCCAATAAATGCACCCCTAGAAACTAAAGATGCTTCTTATCGACAAAGTCTGTCTTTTGGTGCAACGGATTTTCTTCTTCTAGAAACCACCAATTTGTAGAAGTCCATATAAAGAACAACCAATCGGTACATAACCACTACATTGTCAGTCTAATAAGATGTCCTTTGGGTACATTTCTCATTCAACTTCTTGATGAACTCCCCCTCGTTGTGCAACCATTTCCATCTACATTCCAAGACCTAACTAGTGCAATCGATGCACCCCCTCTACTGAAACCTATCCATTGAATCTTACCATTTTGTGACACACATAACAACTTCTATATAAGTTTATGGTCCCATAACATCACCAAGAGTCTACAACCAACTTATGGTCCACATAGCCAACTCCTCAAAGTGTTAACAACTCCTTATACTAGTAAACAACCTCCCCTTTAAAAAAATACAATAGGTGGTCATTTGAAGGACTCAACTCAACTATAACATATACATAAGTTGACCTCATGCTCAAACAAGATTGAATAGCTAGTTCAACTTATGTGCCTAAGCATGAAGATACATACCCAAACTTTCTAGTTAAATTGCACTCACCTCTATTCATCGCAAAATCAAACCTTCCAACTTGGATGCATGACAAGTTGCCCAAACTTTCTAGTTAAATTGCACTCATCTTGAATACACCACACCAAGCAAACATCCATTTTAGCTGAGACATTACTCAGTTCATATAAACTAAGCAAGTCATCAAGTCTATCACGATCTACAACAATAGATCCAACGATCTAACCATGATGTCACCAAACATATCGACTTGGTCTACATGTCTCCAAACTTCGTAGCGTTCATTCCATACGTAGATCTTCCATTAAAGCGAGGATGTGACAGTCTTCAACGTGTTCACGGCTTTCGTGACAAAGAGCACAGCGATGACAGAAAAAATGTGTATGAAAATCACAAGTTGACTCTGACTATTCACACTTCTCATCATCTTCCATGTCTCTCCTTACGGGTTGATGAAAGAGATTCCATTCCTGGTAATGCAGCTGCTATCTTACGAAACAAGACCTTAATGTTAAACCCAACTTTCACACTGGTTTCAATGAACATCACCCCTCATTAAAAAAGGTCTGTTCGATTGCAATATCATAAACAATAAACAATAGTGTAGTCTAAACGTTGTAACTTTTGGTTTTTTTTTGGGGATTTCTTTAAACAATAGTGTAGTCTAAATATTGTGAAGTCTAAATATTGTGAGTTTTGGGTTATTTTTGGGTCGATTGATTTTTTATTTTTTTATTTTGTTTTGTTAGAAATTTAGCGAGGAATAGTTGGATTTGTAAATTTGAATGGTTAAATTTGTATAATCCAGTGTTTATGGAGTTTTTCAGCAATATGAATATATTTTTACATTCAAAAATGCAATTTAAATAACAAAAAAATAACCATTTTTATCTAAATTTATATCGCTAAATTCCAGGCAAAAACATCCCAAAAAACTTAAAAAAAAAAACCTATAGACTCTCTCCTTCCTTGGGTGCAGTATCTCGAAAAGGATTATCGGATTGCAACATCATAAACAATGACTGCAACAGAAGATTCTCGAATGTAACTTGGCATAAGACTATGGAATCTCTACTGACCTGCAGTATCTCGAAGTTGCAAACAACAGCATAAGATTCTCGAATGTAACTTAGGATAAGACTATGTAATCTCTCCTGGCCTGAAGTATTCCATAGTTGCAAACAAACGGTTCGATCCTCAAGGTACGTTGTCTTTGACAAGAAGTCGATAGCAATGGTAGCCTGATATGCATTGTCAAACTTATCATACATAAAGCGAGCGGTAACGCTGGTCTTGACAATGGATTGATCTACCAAGAACACAATCTTATATTTGGTAAGAGGCAAGACAAACACCATGGCTATAGTGAATCTGTTTTTTCAATGCTCAGATGCTCACCATGGCTATACTCAATCCTTTTTTCAGTGCTCATATGCCTACCAATTCAGATTTCTTTCTACTCAGATGTGATCATATGCTTACCAATTCAGATTTCTTTCTACTCAGATGTGATCCCAAGGCCTTTCAAACTTAATATCCAATGTTATGCCATGGCTTTCTCATTTGAAAATAAATGGGCATCCACCCAATTGAAATTCGAGGTGACCAGAGAGAAACCGCAGCGACTCAGATCCGGCAGCACCATGAAATGCATCCTTCTTCATGCGCATAATACTCTTCCTGTATTCCAGCCTTTACAACAACCGCACCATGAAATGCGTCGTGCATAATGTCCTTTCTCTATTCCATCCTTTGCAACAGTGTGTACGCCATTTACAAGCAGCATTTTCTCATTACTTAGATCCATATAAAATATGGAAAAAAACATATGTCTTAGTGTAGGTTTTCACAATTCGTTATCATGTTGTTTGAGTTTTCTAAACTGTTTAAAACAACTTATTTCACATATCACGATGGAAAGAGTTATAGACACAATGTAACAATTACCCCACAACAAACATATCACTATGGAAAGAGTCCTAGACATAATGTAACAATTATCCCACAAAAAACCATGTACTCTCCTATCTACACTAATCCTATATTTATAAAACATTAGCGATGCAGAAATACCATGATCAGGGATTCATCTTGCTCAAGAGTGAGGTACAAACTTCATACTAGCTTTGATACCATGGAAAGAAATGGGAGAATAGACTTTGTTTCCACACAAAAAAAAGCGTCCA
This sequence comes from Picea sitchensis, assembly GCA_010110895.2. Lineage (NCBI taxonomy): Eukaryota > Viridiplantae > Streptophyta > Pinopsida > Pinales > Pinaceae > Picea > Picea sitchensis. Next base: position 44,328 of record SNQJ01S0031955.1, on the reverse strand, counting down.
TATCAACTTTGCTACCGTGTAAATAAATGGGAGAATAGACTTTGTTTCCACACACAAAAAAAAGTGTTTACAAATAATTGTACAAATATAAATACATAAAGCTTTGGCTTAAGATAGACACACTATCTTAGAACAGTAACAAAGTGTTGAGGGAATATCTCAGCTACACATTAAAATAGGAGCTAAGAATAGTAACAAAGTGTTGAGGGAATATCTCAGCTACACATTAAAATAGGAGCTAAGAACAATAACAAAGTGTCGAGGGAATATCTCAGCTACACATTAAAATAGGAGCTAACATTAAAATAAGAGTTAACTAAGTGGAATTTTTATGTAAGTAGATTTAATAGCTTCCTAAAACTTAGAAATAGTCATCCCAGTTAGTAATGATAATGACCAATACAATAACAAATCACAATCTTCCCATATGATCATATATCACACATTAAAATATAAAACATTTAGGAATTAATAATTCCCAATAACTTTACTTTACCATGACCAATACAATAACAAACCACAAACTTGATATATCAAAACAAGAGTTAATAATTCCAATAATCTTAATACAGTAGAAAAAAATATTTGTAAAAATATTATATTTAATCATTAATGTAAATGTATAAATAAAAGGAATATGCATACAAAACTTCTACAGCAATTAGTTGAAT
>SNQJ01S0031955.1:14985-30597 GCA_010110895.2 Picea sitchensis | reverse complement strand
ATTACAACTTTTCAGTGGGGAGGAAAGAAACAAAAATATTTCGACAATTTGAAGGAAAAGATCAGTACCACACCAGTATTAGCACTGCCTAATATTCAACAACCCTTCTAGATCGAGACATATGCCAACAGATATGCCATGGGTGCAGTCTTGATGCAATATCGTAAGCCTATATGTTACCACTCTGAAACTTTTAACCAAGTTGTTTTTAACTATACTACATACGATAAATTGTTGTATGCATTAGTTCAAAGCGTAAAAAAATGGAAGAACTATTTGTTAGGGAAGGAAACAATCATACATATAGATCATCAACCCTTACAGTATCTCCAAGCACAAACCAAACTGCAAAAATATCGACATTACAGATGGATGGGTTTCCTACAACAATTTCATTTGGTAATCAAGTACAAAAAGGGTACAAGTAACAAGGTAGCAGATATGCTTTCTAGACCTCCTATTGTTTCTTCTATTATTTTGAATAATACTTATTTATCTCATGATAGCTATGTGGAACAATATGCCATTGATGAAGATTTTAAAGAAGTATATGAGAAGCTAACCCATGGTGCACAGGTAGAGAACTATTGTCTACAGGGAAAACTACTCTACCATCTTGGAAAGCTATGTATTCCTACAAGTGAACGATTCCATGTAATACGAGAATCTCACACTTCTCTTGTGTCTGGGCATTTTGGGGTAGGAAAGACTATGACTCATTTGCAGAGGTTTTGTTACTAGCCTCAAATGAAAGAAATTGTAACTAAATATGTAAAGGGGTGTGTGATGTGTTCTACTTGTAATCCCACTAATAGAAAACTGGGGCTATACTCATCACTACTTGTTCCATCCCATCCATGGGAAAGTATCTCCATGGATTTTGTAGGGGGTTTACCAATTTCGAAAAGGGGTCATGACTATTTGTATGTTGTAGTGGATAGGTTTAGCAAGATGTGTATCTTAATGCCATGTAAAGAGAAAATCACTGCTAAGAAGACTGCTAATATATTCTTTCAGTATGTTTGGGTTCACTTTAGGCTACCCACATCCATTATCTCGGATCAAGATACTCGATTCCTTGGGGATTTTTGGACAAGCTTGTGGAGAATGATGGACACCAAGTTGAAGAGGAGCATTTATTTCCATCCATATACCGACCGATAGACAGAGGTTGTAAACCGAACAGTGGTACTTTTTCTTCGAGGCTACTGCAACAAGCATCCCAAGTTATGAGATGAACATATATCCTATGTACAACATGTTTACAACTGAGCCTTACATTGCTCCACTCAGTTTTCTCCTTTTGAGACATGTTTTGGGTACCTACCTAAAGTTCCTTTGGAATTGATGTATGGGAGAGATGTCGATTCAAATGAAGATAGATCCCACAAGTTCATCCAGAGGATTCAACAGGTACACCAAGCAGTCAGAGAATAATTTGATAAAATTCAAGCACGATATAAAGCTCAGAATGAAAAACACAGGGTTGATCATCAGTTCCAGGTTGGAGACCATGTATGGCTTCACATCAGCAAGGAAAGATTGAAGGGTGAAGGCAAGAAACTCAAGACCATTCATTATGGACCCTTCACTATTTTGGAGAAAAGTGGTACCAATGCTTTTTGTCTGAATCTTCCACCTTATATGCAGATTTAATCAGTTGTGAATGCAGAGAACTTGAAACTTCTTGAGCCTCCCATGATCATGGATCGGGATGAGGAAGCTTCAATACCTTCAATTGATGAGTTTGTTCCTGAGTACTTGGATGAGTTAAAGTAAGATACCATCCTGGACAGAAGGACAAGGAATTCACGCAGGGGTGATGTTGATTATCTTAGAGTAGGCTTAAAGGGCACACATCCAAGCAAGGGAAAGTGGATTGAGAAGAAAAAGGTGAGGGAACTCTTCCCTCACTTATCTGTTGATTGATGAAATATTTTGGTGGTCCAAAAATCTCTCAATGGGAAGGCCTGATCCAAAAAGGATTAGAGAATACTAAGGACAACTCAACACTCGCAGAAGTAACTCAAGAAGCTCTGAATGGCCTCAAAAAATAGAGAAAGGGAAAAATTCAAGTCCTCAAAACTCAGTGAAAGTGGCATCATCGCGAAGAGAACATCACAAGCTTTCCAACGGTGCAAACAACTCGTCAAACTGAGTTACAAATTGAAATATATTCGTGGTCAAAGTTTGGTAAACCTAGACTAGTCAGTAGGGGATGAGTCAACATTCGTACTGTTGACATCAACATCAGTATAGATGACGTCAGCATCAATACAACATACATGGCACATGTAGGATGCGACACATGTCATGTTGATGTTAGCATGACGTCGACATGGTGATGTGGCATCAACAGAGGCTGCCATGTGTCACTCATTTTTGGATTTTTGGGGTCGATCCATGGACCAATGAAACATTTCCATGTGGTAGTCCATACAACCACATGGTAGTCCGTACAGCCACGTGGAATACCATACGGTGACATGGCAGGATGATATGGCAACTGAGGTGGAATACTGTATGCTGATGTGGCAGGTGATTGTACAGTTGGTTGACATGGCCCAATGTTTGGCTTCCACATGGCCCAGTTATGGACTACCACATGGCAGTGGGAAAATTCCCAATGAGGGCCCGAGATCCAAAATTCAAAAATAAAAAAAGAAAATGGGTCCGCCAAATCTAGAGGACCCCCGCCAGATTCGGTGCGCAACGGACATATCCAAACTACCTCCAAGTTGGTGGAACCACTATACATATATATGAACATAAGTTATAACAAACACCCAAAAGGGGAGGCCCACGGGCTCAACCCCGGGACCTCCCCCTTTGTAAACACCTTAACTATAGCTCCGCCAAGCACTAAGCCAAACGACCCCATTGTTAACACCACCCGCCAAATTTATTTAAATTTTTAATCCACCAGTGCATGGGGGGAGGTGTGTAATGGTACGACTAGGCATGGTTTACGAGGCATTTCTAGGGAATTAATTGCAGGTTGTAGGGAACGAAAACCAAGACAAAATTCCTCTTGGGTCTGGGAGTGCCAGAGTCGAATTGAGGCATGGAGACAATCCTTTTTTGCTAATTCGACGCCACGAATTCAATGGTGTTGTCTGTTTGTGTATCTAAGCAAAGCTTCTGCAGCTTAATTCCAGAATGAGGTATACTTATCTATTTTTCCAAATTCTTTTGTTGAGTTAATAAAAAGGCCTACCCATTTCAGAGCAGGACCCAGAGACGTAATCCACTAAGGACGAACTTCGTTATGAAGTTTTTGGTGTTCATATTTGATGCTTATGTCTCTTCATTATTGAGATTTTCCTTCTTTAATGGTGCACTTTAATTTATGCTCATTTAATACAATTCTTTATAAATAAGGTTCTATTTTCTATTAAGATATTAATTTATCTCATTTCTTTTCTAACATGGTTAAATAAATGACTACTTTCCATGAGTCATTTGAGTTGAATGATTTTTTTGGGTCGATATGAAACAAAAAAAAAAAAAACTAGAAAGGATATGGAGGGATTGCTCTAGGGATATCAATGTAAAATCACCTTGGTCTCCATCCAAATCATGATGTGTCAACATACTCATTATTGATGTGTTCCTTAACCCTTGAAAGTTGGTACACAACCAAATATATAGAGAATAAAATTCCAAATTAACTAGAAACAAGAGACAATAAGATAAAATATGTACAAATACCCTTGTATTTTGATAATGCAAAGAAGAATAAAATGTTCACTTTCTTTTTAAGGTGGGGCAACCTGCCATTGGGAAAAGAAACAAATAGACAACACAAGAGAAATATTCTATAGTCTTTCTATAAATAAATTTTACATAGAAAAAACCCTAACTACTTGTGGTCATGTCACTTAATATGGGTACCAACTACCTAGTGGGAATTATAAAATGGACCATTCAACATTGAATAACTATCCACTATTATTCAATTGTCCTTATTAAAAGAGGTTGGTTGCATACAATAATTAACTAACTTCTATGTAGCCTAAATTAGGATGTTAGTGTAGGACCCTAACATGCCCTCCCACTTTAAAAGAAACATTGTCCTCAAGGTTGAGTATGAGTAAATTGCTATAGGATCATGGTTGGTTCCCATGTGGAATCTTCAGGTAGCATGTCTTTCCACTAGATAAATACTTCAGTGATTGTGTGTTAGCATAATTGACACTATCTGGTATCCAATACTACTGTTAGTTGAAGCCAAATGGATCCCTATTCATATTTCTCTTGTAAGCTATTTTTCACCTTACACTTTGATCTCACAACCTTTTTTAGACAAGACGCATGAAATATTGGATGAATATTGGAGTGGGATGGAAGAGCCAATTTGTAGGCCACTTGTCTAATGCGTTGGATGATTTCATAGGATCCATAGAACTTGGGTGTTAATTTATTAGGTGTTTTCTCTTTAAGTGATGTCTTTTTATAAGGTTGAAGTTGAAGAAACACATGATCCCCTATGGAAAAGACCATTTTTTGCAATGTTGTTCCACTTGTCGCTTCAGTCTATTTTAAGAAATAACCAAATTGTCCTTTAGTACATAGAGAATGGATTCCTAATGTGGAGATTGTGTGATCCACTGCTTGAACCTTGGAAGTGCCTAGTTTATATGAACTGGGTGAAAATGAATTTTAGCCATAAATTTCTTCATATGGGGTCATTTTGGTAGCTCCATGATAATAGGTATTTTACCGCCATTTTGCAAGGGGAATATATTGTGCCCACTAGTGTGGATTTTCAAAGGAAAAGCATCTCAAATAGGTTTCTAGGCACTTGTTGACCGCTTTAGTTTGACCATATATTTAGGGGTGATAGGCAGTGCTCATTTTTTGTTGGGAACCCTATAGTTTAAATAGTTCCTACTAAAATTCGATAGTGAAGGTAGGGTCCCTATCTAGGAAAATGGAAGTGCACGTGCTATGTAATTTAAAAATGTGATAAAAAAAGACTTGAGAAACTAAGGAGGGGGTAAATGGATGTGTTAGGGCACAAAAATGAGCATATTTGGAGAGACGGTCAACTATATCCATGATCACATATTTTTTCCCACCATTGGAAGTCCCACTATAAAATCCACAGTGATGTCAACCCATATGTATGTTGGGATCTCTGGTGGTTGTAATTCTCGTAGTGTCTTTACTATGTCTCCTTTATTTCTTTGGCAGGTTTCACAAGTGGCCACAAAATCCCTTATGTCATTTTTCATCCCTCCCAGAAGAATGATTTCTTAGTTTGTTCATATGTTTTATGAAATATAGAGTGAACTATGATAGGTGATGAATGAAATTCCTCTAATATTATTTGTTTTAAGGAAGAATTATTTTCTATAATAATGTGTCATTTATATCACAATGTATCTAGCTACTATGTATACCCCTTAGGAGGGTTTGGATATTCCTAAATCCTATGGATGATTTGAATGATAGCATCATATTCCAACCATTCTTTATGAGATTCATCAATCCAACCTAGAATGGGTAAATATAAGGTGAAAATGGATCCAACCTCCTCAAATTGTTGGGATAAGGCATCAACTACCACATTTTCTTTACCTTTCTCATAGATAATATCATGTTCATACCATGGTTGCTTGTTGGCCCACTTATGTTGTTCTAGAGAGGATAAACTTTATTAAATAAAGTAATTCAGACTATAATTTTCAATCTTGATATGGAAATGTTTCTCGATGAGGTATGGACACCAAGTCTCTACAACATGCAAGATTTCCATCATCTCTTTCTCATATATGAATTTATCCAAATTGTGCTCACATAACTTCTTACTGGTGAATGCTAAAGGGAAACCTTCTTGCATTAGTAATTCTCCAAGACCTCTGCCCAAAGCATCACATTCCAAGACAAAATTCTTAGTAAAATATAGCACAACTAATACTATATTTTTGCACATGGCATATTTTAAAGTTGAGCAGGCCTATTCTACAACCTCATTAAAAACAATTGCATTCCCTTTTAGTATTGAGGTTAAAGGAGATGTAATTTTCCCAAAACTTTTTACAAACTTCCTATAATACCCTACAAGTCCTAAGAATCCACGCAAGTTATCTAAGGGTTTGGGACAGGGTCAATCTTGCATAAAGGTGAACTTCTTGGGATCAACTCATACTCCCTCTTGGCTTATAATGTGACCCATTTATTCAACCTTTAAAGCCTCAAAATATCATTTAGAGTGTTTTACAAATAGATTGTGGTATTGTATTGGTTGCAAGGATTTATCAACATGGTCGATCTGGGATTCCTATGTTTTGTTGTAGATCAAAATATCATCAAAGAATACTAGCACCAAATTATGGAGGAATGGTTGAACGATCTTGTCCATGAGGCTCTATAAGGTTGATGGAGCATCAGAAAGGCCAAAATTCATCACTAAAACTCATAATGAACTTCATGTATAAGGAAATGGTTCTTTGGAATGTCATCCTAATCTAGTGGTACCTGGAACGAAGATCACATTTAGTAAAAAAAATGGCTCCACAAACTTCATCCAAGAGGTCATCAATAACGAGGATAGGAAATTTGTCCTTGATCGTCAACTTATTAAGTTCTGGAAAATTAGGAAACATTCACCAATTATCTTCCCTCTTTAATACCATAACCATTAGTGATCAATAAGGGCTAGTACTGGGATGAATGACTCCCACATCCAACAATTCCCTAATGATATTTTCAATTTTGTTTTTCTATGCAAAAGGGTGCCTATAGGGATTCCCATTGGGTGCTTGACTTCCTGTAATGAGGGGAACAGCATGGTCATGCTCCCCACATGAAGGTGGTAAACCTTAGGGTGTTTCAAAGACCTATTGAGGCTTAGAGAGAACCAACTGCAAATTAGGGTGAATCTCTAGTGGTGTAGTTTCAACTACCTGTATGGCATTGAATTGTGTAATAACACCCAAGTGGAATTTCTTCAACAACTTGTCCATACGATGAGAGGTTATAATTTTAGAGGAACCCAATGTAATCCCTTTAAGGGTATGTATTTGTCCTGCTTGCATGAAGTTCATGTACAATTTCCTGAAATACATGGTGATTGTTCCCAAAGTGCATAATAATCGTTCCCCCCCAAGAACTATATCATTCCTTCCCATTTCAATGAAAAACATGTGAGTTTTGAGATGACACTCACCCATTTGTAGTTTCACATTTTCACACATGCCCCCGCATTTGATCATGCCACCATTAGTGATCATAATTTTAAAATTAGATATTGTGCATAGACAAAAATGGGTGTCTTTTTCCACTCTCCTACGGATAAAATTGTGAGTGCTTCCATTATGAATCAAAACAATCACTTCATGGTGATTTATATCCAATTACTTTCAAGGGTTGTGGTGTTGGGAAACCTAATAGGGCATGTATAGAAATTTGTGGTTCCTTGGGAGGAGCTTGCAAGAGAGATTCTTCATCCATGAGGGAAGGTGGTTTATTTCATAGCTAGTTCAGGAGTATATTCAACATGAATTTCCTTTGAGTAGTCATGTGGAGATGCATCCATTTGAAACAATTTATGTTATTTACATTTTTTCCCTCTAAAATATCACTCATGAAAATTATAGCAAAGACAAAGGTGTTGATTTTTTTCCATATCTTTAGGAGATCAATTGTGGATGCAGACTAGTTATGAGTTGGATGAACTAGGATTAGTTTTCATAGGGGTTTTAGGGAGAGTGGTGAATAAATGTCTCTTGGTTCGTGCATTGATCACTATCTCAAATTATTTAACTATATCAAAATCTTCCAACCATGTTTTTGGATGTTACATCATGATGTGTACTTTAATTACATCCTTCAGACTGCAGATGAAATATTATTTAAAAAATAAATTAGATTGTACCACTGTGTTTTTCAACAACACAGGTATTCAAACAAATGGAGAACACATTCATTAACCACTCACACAACCATATCAAATATCAACACAATGATGTTTTTACGTGGTAAAACCCCTATGGGGAAACATCCATGACCCCAAAAAACGTGGACACTTCGAGAAATTTATTAATGCAAAAGAAAAAATTACAAGAGAGTTTATCAAAATCGATCATCGACAAATGAACCTCCATTATCTTTAAATAGATATCATGCACCAATCGGGTATTAAGCCACAGATCAAGGTATTTGTTAAGCTCGAGGATAATGTGATTTGTTGGATCACCCTATGTCGGGAACATATTGTGACCATCGTATTTCCTAACTACAAATTCATACTAAAGGAACATACTAAGAAACACACTTTAACCTAACTACACATTATACCAAGTTGATATTAACTAACTCCTAAGTGTCTAAATACACTAACATCTCCCCTTAAAAATAACTTGGGATAGGATTGAAGGATTTACAAAGGAGACACAATAGGAGAAGGAAGGAGGCATTAGATCCTATCCCCCCTTATTGAAAACTTCCTGAACTCCTAACATAGATATAAGTTTGGAAAACTTCGCTTCTATAATAGAATTTGTGAAAATGTCTACAACTTGATATTCTCTAGGGAAAAAGAGCACTTCATTAAATCAATCATGAATGCTCTTTCTGATGAAGTGCATGTGTAGCTCGATGTGTTTGTTGCACTGGTGTTGATATTTATCTTTGTAAATATTGAAGACACTCTTATTGTTGCACCAAAGGGTGGTCAGATTTAGTTGTTGGAAGCCAAAATCTAAAAGTATTTTTTGAATACACAAGGTTTCTTGACTTGCATTAACCATTGCTCGGTGCTTTTCTTCTACCAAAGAAAGAGAAATATCCTATTGTTTCTTACAATCCCAAGTGATAGGTCCTAAACCAAGGCTGAAAACATAACCTACCATAGGATTTGTATCATCAATATCGCTGACCCAATATGAATCAGTGAAACCAACCAATAAAGGAGTCCCCCCTGAGTTGTAATGTATCCCAAAATGAATTGTACCCCACATGTACCAAAGTATCATTTTATGTTGTTTCCAATGGATTTCATGAGGTGTTTACATATATTGGGAAACAATACCAACAACAAAGGAAATATCAGGACATGTATAAGTAAAATATAAAAGACTATCAACTAAATGATGGTACAAAGTGGCATCAAATTTAGGATCAGTACAAGTGGCATCAATTTTGAATCCATACTAGAAGGGATAAGGGGTTGGTTTAGAATCATCCATGTGAAAGCGATGAATAAGTTTAGAATCATACTTAGACTAAGAAAGAAAAATTCATTCCTTGGTTTGCAAAACTTGGAGGCTAAGGAAATAGTGAAAATAACCTAAGTCGACCATTTCAAATTCCTTCTTAAGGATGGTATTCACATGGTTTAAAAGCTTAGGGTCACTAAAAATGAGGATAAGGTCATCAACATAAAGAACTCATATTATGAGATGGCTTCCTACTTTCTTGGTATATACATTAGGGTCAGAATGACATCTAGAAAAGTTGGGATCAAGAAGAAAGTTGTCCATTTTATAATACCAAGCTCAAGGATCTTTCTTAATACCATAAAGAGATTTCTTAAGATGAAAAACAATGCTTCAGTCATTATGGACATATCCAAGAGGTTGTTCTATCTAGTTTCTTCTTTAAAATCCCCATGCAAGAAGATGGATTTGACATCCATATAATGGACCTCCCATTTATGTGAAAATGGAAGGGATAGAACAAGGCGGATGGAATTCATTTTGGCGATGGGGGAAAATGTTTCATTATAGTCAATTCTTTCAACTTGAGAGAACCCTTTGGAAACTAACTGGGCCTTGTGTCTTTCAACACTTCCATATGATGTATACTTAATTTTGTACACCTATTTACATATAACAAGTTTTCTTCATTTTGGAAGAGGTACAATATCCCAAGTAGCATTCACCTTTAAAGAGTGATACTCTTCATTCATTATTGTGTCCCAATCTGAATGAACTAAAGCTTTTGAAAATTTTTCTATATCGTGAGTCTCTGAAACTTGAGCCTAAAGAGAAGAGGCTCATTGGAAATATGAACATTTCTGATGACAATATGAACAATCAGTGGAAATATCTCCATCTGCTTCTTGAGTTGAACATGCCAATATGGGAAGTTGTGGTGATACTGCAGGTTCATGTTCAATGTACTCATTTGGAGGAAGGTGAGTAGGCAGAGGTGGATTTTATTCCTCATTGTCATCATCTGAAGAATAATAAACCATAATAGGAACAAAAGATGGTACAAATTCCGAAGATGGATCGTAGACTGAAGAAGGCACAAACATCGAATTAGGCTCATAGAAAAATATATTTTCATCAAATTTAACATCTCTTCTAATAATAATTTCATTAGAATGAGGTTGAAGAAGTATGTAACCTTTTACATTTTTAGAATATCCAAGAAAAATACACTTCTAAATTTTAGGTTGTAAATCTTTCCTTTTTCTCATCAAGAATGTGAGCCCATGCTACACTACCAAATATGCGGAAGTGGCTTACATATGACTTAATTTTATTCCATGCTTCTTCCAATGTTATATTTTTTAGAGCCTTTGTGAGAGTGTGATTTACTATGTAATTTGCACAGTAAATTGCTCCCTCCCAATAATCAAGACTTAATCCTTTAGATTGGATCATACAATTAGTCATTTATTTTCATGTGATATTCCTTCTCTTGGAAACACCATTTGGTTGTGGTGTATATGGGACAACGTGTTGCATTTTAATGCACTATGCAATGCAGTAAATTGTAAAATTTGTGTTCACATATTCGCCTCCATTATCTATTCTTAACCTTTAAAGTTGATGTCCATATTGTTTTTCTACAAGGGCCTTGTAGGACAAAACCTTATCAAACACTTCAGTATTAAGTTTTAAGAAGTAAACCCAAGTGCTTCTGGAGAAGTCATCAATAAAAGTTAAGAAATAATTGCACCCAAAAAAAGAAGGAGAAGAAAATAGACCATACAAGTCACTATGAACAAGCTTCAAAGAAGATGAAGCGTACCAAGAGGCACATTTGTCAAAACTGTTTTGATGATGTTTGTCGAGAACACAATCGAAACAAACACCATCTATGCAAGAAATAAGAGGAATACTAGTCACCATCTATTGATTACATAGTTGCTCCAATTAGTGATAGTTTATGTCAAGCCGGGCATTGGCAAAAAATGTAACTCCATTGTTGTATATTGCATTAACATGAAATGTGAATAAATAAAATGAGAATTATTATTGGTATTCCTTAATGGATGAATCTTCCTATCACCTACGACTCTTCATATTTACATTATTATTACAATAACATAATCCAAAGGATTACGTGTCTAACATTCCCCCCTTAATCTAGAGGGGTGTTTGTGAGTCTAAGCATCATTCTAAACTTTTCAAAATTTTCTCTTCCAAGCGCTTTGGTGAATATGTCCGCAATTTTCTCATTTGTTGAACAATGTATCAAGTGAATAGTCTTGGCCTCCACATGATATCTAATTAGGTGATACTTTGTGTTGATGTGTTTAGTTCGATCATGGAATATGGGATTCTTGGGCAACTTGATTGAAAAATTATTTTCATCTAGAAGAAGAGTATAATTAACTTATTTATTCTGCAAATATTCAAGTATTTTCTTGAGCCATACAATCTCCTTTGTCACTTCTGCATCTACCACATATTATGCCTCTATTATGGAATTTGTTGGAATTGATTGTTTGCATGATCTCCAGGAGACAGTTGTTGATCCAAGCCTCATGATATATCCTGAAGTTGATACTCCCTATTCCTTATCCCGACAAAGTCTGAATCAAAATATCCGATCAGGTTGAATTCATCCACCTTAGAGTACCTGAGTCCAAAATTTTGAGTTCCTTTCAAGTATTTTAGAACTATTTTTGCAACAGACCAATGTCCTTCACAAGGATTTTGCATGAACCTGGAAAGAATCCCAACAATAAATGAAATTTCTGGTATGGTGGTAGTAAGATAGACAATACTTCCCACATGATGTCTATACTTGGTTGCACCCTCAAATTCATTCTGTTCTTTTGATGTGAGTTTAAAATTATGTTCCATTAGTGTAGAAACATGATTGCACTCAGCCATGCCAAACTTGTTCAATAGTTCTCCAATGTAATTCTTTTGAGAGATGAATATAAACCTTAGATTTTGAATCACCTTAATGCACAAATAGTAGTGAAGATGCCTCAAATCTGTCATCTTGAATTCTTTCTTCAACTCTTTCTTTATGGATGCAATGTAGCTTTCATTGATCCTTATTATCAACAGATAATCTACATATACTACGAGATATACGACTTTTTTACAACTTTCTTGAAAAACAAAGTTGCATCATCAAGATTGAAATGCTTGAAATTTAATTTGAGAAGATTCCCAGTTAACTTTTCATACCATTCTCGTGGTGCTTGTTTCAGGGAATATAAGGATTTGATGAGCTTCCATACCTTATTTTATTGTCCCTTCACAAAAAGTACTTATGGTTGATACATGAAAAAATTATCTATCAAGTCTCCATTCAAGAAAGAAATCTTCACATCCATTTGATGAATTTTCCATCCATTGTGTGCTACGATGGAAAATATAGTACATATGGTAGCCCATTTTGTTGTGGGGTAAAAATTCTCCTCATAATCAACACCTTCATTATGTGCAAATCCTTTTTCCATGATCCTTTTTTTTTTCATATCAAGTGAGCCATCTGATATGTACTTGTTCTTGAATACCTTCTTCTAGCCAATTGGTTTGGTTCTTAATGGAGGATCCACCAACTTCCATGTCCCATTCTTGATTACATCATCATATTCCTCATGCATGGATTCTTTCCCTTCATCATGAGAAGTGGATTCTTCAAAGGAAGTTGGTTCAAGGTTAGTATATAAATTCAACTCACAATCATATGAAACATACATGTCATCTAAATCACTTGAGTTTGAATTATATACATTGCCTCCATCTTTTCTTGAGTACATTAGGGTACCTGTCCTTTTAACCTCATCGGGATGAACACTTTCAAGTGTTTTTATGAGCCATTTTAGTGGACCTTTCTGAGATGGTCTAGGTTTCTTAGCTAATTGAGATGGTGTTGAATTCTCACCAAGCCTTAGCTTTTCAATCCTATCAATCACATCATCCAAATTAATTTCAGGTTTTGATGAAGTGGAATGAACTTCTTCATGTGGGGAAGATGGTTCTTCAAAAGGAGATTCCATAGATTTAAAGAAGATAGAGATACCCCCTTCAATATGTGGAATCTAATCATCAAATTCATGATATGTCTTTACATGAGTGAAGTTTTTCAGATCATCAAGATGTCTCTCAACAGTTTCTTCTTTCTTTGAGGATTCAAGAAACTTTACATCTCTGGAAAGGAGTTTGTATCATCATAACAATGATACCCCTTGGTGGTATTTGAGTACCCCAAGAAGATTTACTTTTGAATCCTTGAATCAAGCTTACTTATTTTCTCCTTAGGAATCAAGGAAAACAAAGTTAGCAACTTAACAATAAATATGACCTCAAAACGAGAACTCTAGCACTTAAAACCCATATTTTTGCATAAAAAACATGAAAATCAACCCCCAAATCAAAAAGTGGTGCTACCTATAGCACCATTTTTCTAACCAGGTCAAAATTACAACAATTTTCAACAATGGCCTTCAAAACTCATACAATAGCTCAAAAAAAACCTTAAAATCAACACCTAAATAAAAAATTGATGTTAGCTAAAGCAAACTGTTCTTTTCTAAACGTTAAAATTATAGATAATTTGAAATCTTATTCTTAACAGTTAATACCATTAAAACCAAAACCTCAAAAAAACCCATCAAATTGAAAAGTATTTCTACCAGTAGCACCCATGATAAAATTGGGGTATTAAAATGACACATTATTTTAAAGTGGTAAAAGAAATCATCAATACTGTAAACAAAATCATAAAATTAACCCTTAAATCCTTACTTTTAAAATCTTAGTTTATCACTCAAAGAACAAGATAATACATAATTCCATGAAAATATCACCCTATACTTTAAAAATTTAACATCGTTTTTTAATATTTTTCTACATTTAATAAAAAAAAGTAAATACAAATTACATAAATTACATTGAATGGAACATAAATTATTTCTTAAAGGTATTGCTACATTGTCCATATTCAAACATATGAGCTAAGAAATTTTATTATATTCTCCATAATCAAAACATATAATTCATAAAGCATAGAAATGATTCATAACTTCATGTAAGATCATATGTAAGTTAAATGCTCATTTCTAGTTACCACACAAACATCATATAGATAAAAAATACATAATGTTTCATACACTTATTCAGATTGACTCATGGATTTGGAAATACCATAAGAGCCTACATTGTCTTCAGATGAATGATTGGATGAAGATGTAGATGACCCATACTCTTATCTATTTTCAATGAATGCACCATCTGATTTTACATGCATGCCCAACATTTCATATGTAAAAATCATTTTAGATCTATGTATAGGTTCAACAGACTCCCATCTTGCAGTTATGTCTTGTGGCAGAAACCTCTTGATAATCCATGTTGTCCTGGAGAAAAGAGTTCCTCTCTTTGTCAAATTGAAGTCATAAACAAGTATGTCAACATCCTCTAATTTTAAGAGGTCAGTGCGACGATGAGTTGTATTTTGACCCTTTATTTTGACATGTTTCTCAACCACCATCTCTAGCTTGTACACACCATTGAATGGGTGTGTACTTGTTGCATACCAATGCACTTCAATTGCTATAACATCTTCATTTTATTTTTCAATATTTATAACCTTTGCAATCCAGAATGGATAGCCATGNTGTTTCTCAACCACCATCTCTAGCTTGTACACACCATTGAATGGGTGTGTACTTGTTGCATACCAATGCACTTCAATTGCTATAACATCTTCATTTTATTTTTCAATATTTATAACCTTTGCAATCCAGAATGGATAGCCATGTGGATCTTCAGTCACTAAGACTGCGATCATGCTACCTTCCTTAATATCATGTATTGAACCCCTGTAAAGGTCTTCCATGGCTTCATGTTTTTCATGTTATCTTAGAGAACCAATATACATTTATCTTTCCTCTGCGTGTGTAAACTCAATAACACCTTGAGATTCTTGTTGTTCAATGATGTTTCTTTCTTCAGATTCATTTGGCATATTTTGTGGCCAATAAAATGGAGTCTTCAAAAATGCATCTTCATTTGTTGAGCTTGAAATTATGTCATTAAACTTCTCAATACAATTTTCTTCACCATGCGATCCCTGAATAAATCTTCGCATGTCAACAATTTCTTCTAATATGTGAAAAATAGGCTCTAGAATGTATGATTTCTTAATACATTCAATTAATGATGGTAGGATTCCAACATTTTTCCTCTTCAATGTTACTGAAAAAATATTGAACATTTGATCAATATGATCATAAGTGTTTCCAACAAGAAGGAAACCAACGTTCACCATTTGAAAGATTCCCAGTTTAACAGTCATGCTTAGATATACAAACACAATTTGATTTTTGTTTCCACGATTAGTGTTGTCTAAATATAGATATAGAACTTGAGGAATATTTCCATACCGGTGAGTGATCACATGATG
>SNQJ01S0031954.1:30425-58484 GCA_010110895.2 Picea sitchensis | reverse complement strand
CTATGCATTCTCATCAAGGACAATACATATTATATTACATCAATCATCAATCAATCAATCCTTTGACATCAATCAATCATTTGACATCAATCAATCAAACCATTGGCATCAATGACAACATGATCCAACAAAGTGATCTGATTCAGTATATGATTGACTGTTTCACTTATGGATTATAATGATTTTGTGGATATGATGATATGTTATTTGATTATATATGTGTCGACAGGTGCTATTGACTGGTTTCATCTGAGTGTGTAGGAATCTTGACATATTGAGGATGTTGATGGCATTGATGGAACTCCTTGGACTCCAGATCGATTCAGGGAGTGGACTGTTTATGGTTTGATTATTTCTGTTATTGCATATGTGACATATGAATGGTATACTATGATGTTGTTTATGGATCACTGAAATGTTTTGTTGATGGATGCATGATGACGATAGCTTGTTAATCAGACTCACATTTGGAGTAAAGGGGTCACACATGACCACCAGAGATATGGAGGGAGAGGTGTGGCAGCAACCCTACCACAACCTACTAGCACTCCCGCCGCGGCTCGAACTATAGGTTAACGATTACCTAGTTTGAGAGATCCACGATGTCGTGAGCATAGACTGAGACAATCACTCACGAAGATTCTAAGGGGCGCGCAATAAGGCATGGTCCTTATTCCTTAGAGGCCCTTAGTCTCCCACATGGTTGCCTAATGAAGTTTTGACTCCAAGGGTTAGATGTCTACCAAAATTAGTCAAAAGACGAGTGGCACCATTGGAGCACGTAGTGCATATTTAACGGCACGTCACATAAATGAAACATGAATAAAGGTGAGTGGCACCCTTGGATCACGTAGTACGTATTGAAGGGCACGTCACAATGTTTAAACACAGGTCAGTCAATGAACCTAGGTGCCTAGAAAACAATATCTTACCTTGACTTAGTCAACCTTAAAATAATTATGTATGAGTAAAGTTTATAATTATAACCTTCCCTTAAAAATTTGCTAAGCCTAGTTGAATTTAAAGACTAGGTCTAAGTAGGACTTGAGGACTAAAGATTAATTAAGAA
The DNA here is from genome assembly GCA_010110895.2 of Picea sitchensis. Taxonomy (NCBI): domain Eukaryota; kingdom Viridiplantae; phylum Streptophyta; class Pinopsida; order Pinales; family Pinaceae; genus Picea; species Picea sitchensis. Next base: position 57,415 of record SNQJ01S0031954.1, on the reverse strand, counting down.
ATTAATAAAGGGGGGATGAAGAAAAATCATGGGTAAAAATTAAATTTAGAATTTAAAGGAGGACTAAATTATTTAAAAATATTAATTGTTATTTATGTGAAAAACTTGTTAAATTTGAACATAGGCAAAAGGGGAAATTAATTGCAAAAGGAATGTGGAACATAGAAGGAATCTAGTATAGAGAAATTTCCTAAAATGAAATCAACTAAGCTTTAAGAAAGACATCAGTCATTAAGGGAATGTGAGGGAATAAAGAGACATCAAGGCACGTTTTTAGGAACAATTTTAGGTGGGTGAGAGAAATTGGAAATTTAATTTAATTAATTAAATGAACTTCTGGTGCAACTAAGGGATTGGGTGATAAGTGTACGGGGGAGAATATTTCCTAATAAATTTTTAATAAAACTAATTTAATGTGCAAATGGAAAGGTCACTAAGAGGAAATCTATAAAATAAATGGCAGAGGAGGTAAATGGATCAAGACTGGCATGCGTAAGGTTATGCTGCCTGATTTTTCTTGTGGGAGTTGGGATGCCCAACTCAAACAGAGAGTGGTAGCTTGACCTTGCGAGGCGATCTGAGAGATAGCTTTCTTTGGTTTGTGTTTGTGGCCTCTTTGCAACTTTGGGGGCTCAGGGAGAAGAAGAGTACTCCTAGCATTGGTTGGGAGGTACCGATGAGGTCTCAGCGATTAGCAAGAGGGAGGTAGGAGGGAGCACAAGCGCGAAATAACAACTTTGAATTCTTTGCCTCTGGTTATGGTAATCCTAAACTAAGTTGCACTCATTCAGTTTCAATTTAATTGTAGTTTAATTTAATTGCATACAAATTTCCGGGAACTCTATTCAAGGATGGATATTTTTACTTTGATTGATTAGGCCTCTTTATTCTAGATGGTTCTCCATGAGAAATTCCTAGCCTTATGCTTAATCCTGACGCTTGTTTCGTGTTCTACCTGGCGAAAACCCAGGCTATGAAACTAATTGGATTGTCTGCGTTGCCTTCCTTCTTTTACACAGTGAGTTTCCCTTACTACTCACCATTCCAATTCCTTGGCCCGATGGTTACATATTATTACAAGGACTTATATACTTTTTCTTGGCAAATCCTCACCCCTTTCACCGCAATTCTTGCTTTATACAACAAATTTCTTCAAGTTATCTTTGCGTTTTTATTTTGCACAGTTCGCCCAACGTCCTTTCCAAGGGATTAATCTTGGTTTTTGCAAGTAGGTTCTTTTCTTTTCTTGTGATAAGTTAGCTTAGTGTTGGTATTTTAGCCCAGAGTCTTCCAAGCTTGTACATCGATCCCTTCTCTAAATGCTCCACGATTTCTTATGTCTTTACACAACATTTCCTTCTTAAAGTTGCCCAACAAAATTTGTTCTTATTCTCTACATTGTTGGAGTCTTGTTCTCAGCCCTTTTCTTATGTTTACCTTATGATTTACATGGATATTTTACTTGTGTAGAGAAGACGCCCAACGTTCGATTCTTACTCTGAAAATTCGTGGAGCTACATTGTTTAATTTCTCAGCCATTTTCTCTCTTACAATGAACTACATATCCTTTTGGCTCGACGTTGATGTGTTACACAACTTGTCATTTCCAATTTCGCGCAGTGGTGGGGGGGGGGGGGGGGCNGGAGGGCTCCATAGCACTGTGTTTTTCACCAAATACCCAACATTGTACTCTCTTTACCCATGCATTTTAGCGGCTTGCCTTTGCAACTTTCTCCCTATTTCTCCCAGCATGAATACCCATGCATTTAGCATCTTGCCTCTGCGAGTTTTCTCCCTATTTTTCCTAGCATGAATACCCATGCATTTAGCATCTTGCCTCTGTGATTTTGATCCCTAATTCTCCTAGTAAGAATACCCATGCGTCTAGCATCTTGCCCCTGCGAATTGTTGGTTCTCTCTCATATTTTTCATAACAATAATTGATTATGGAAGCCACTCCTACCACCCAATTCTGTCCCTTGCACTGAAGAGATTTTATGGCTTCTGACCCTTCCATTCACATCCTTCAAGGCTGCTGCATTTCCTTTTGTATTTGCACTGAAGCATTTTTTATGCCAAGGAAGTATTTTAGTAAGTCTCGTCTCTGTTTGTTATATCCTACATTTATGCCTTTCGGTTTAGAGGTATTTGGATGGAAAACAAATTTTATAGATTTCCTTTAAATCACTGTCGGGTGTAAATCCTTTATCGCTTTGACTAAGAACTTTAACCTGTAGTTGAATGTTATCTCTTGATAAATTAAGTATAACGTGAGGGGATTGGCTCAACATTTGTACACGTCTAGTTCGCTGGCTAATCCCTTGTTTGTTATCTTATATGCTCTTGTTACTAGGGTGTTATGTGTTTCAATAATTCCTTGCTGCCCGCCCCCTTTTGATTGATTAAGGTTTTAGAGAGGCACCTTAACAACCTCTCCTTTACTTGAGGATGGATTGATTCATTGATTGGTTTAGAGATGCAATGATTGCTGCCTTGGGATAATTTTATAAGTCATAAAAGGATGGGTCAAGCAATAGTGAATCCCCCATTTTTTACTCGAATTGATGCTCATGGGGCCTTGCTTGTGGTTGCTACTGTGGTTCTATTTTCCTTGTCTCATTGTTCCTTCCTCTTTTAATCCTTATCGTGTGTCATATGTGGTAATTGAATCTTTTATTGATGTATAATAGGTGGTGCGATTAGATTTTCCTTGGCACCATGAAATATAATCCATGATTATTCTTGCACCTTGGAGTTAGCGTGAGGAATGATTGTTTTAGTAAATTATTTACCGTTGCGCCTTAAATAAAGAGGAGGCTTGACCATTTAGTAGTTAGATACTCTTGTGCCTTGAAATATTATTGATGTGTGATAAATTAAGAAGGTTGTTTACCGCACGCCTTGAGAAGTAAGTGGATAATTACCTTGTGCCTTTTAAATTAAAGTCGATTACTCTTGCGCCATTAAATTAATGTAGAAAATTAATTGATTAAGCTTTTATAACCTCTTGTGCCGTCTAAAATAAATTGTTCACTCTCGCGCTTATAGATTAATGAATGACATATGTTTGACTAGGAATTATAGCTCTTGCGCTAGTTAAGATTTAGATGAGTACCCTTGTGCCATGGATTATGCTGTGATAAAGTAATAAGATTATTGGCACGCTTGAATATTGATGATGTATGTTTAGATATGTGATTGGATTTCCTTGGCATGATGAAAATAAGGTTGAAATTTACTTGAGTGCTATGGGATATGTGGATGCATGTTTATTTTAGAATTTGTTTACTCTTGCGCGATTAAATAAAGTTGATTACCTTGCGCCTTATATTATGTCTCTGCATGATGGTTTAGTCATTAAATTCTCTTGCGCCTTGGAAATTTATATGATTTATGATTGGTTAAAGAAACACTCTTGCACCTTTAGTATTCGATATATGTTTAGGTTACAATTGGTTTCTCTTGCGTCATTAATTGTGGATGAGTACGTGACTAAGTGTTTGGGATATGCACCACAAAATCACTGATAATTGCTTGTGCCTTGGATTTATTATGGTCTATTATGTGTTATGTGAAGGATTACTATTGTGTCTTGATTAATTGATGTTAGGTTGATGGATTGATGTGGTCAATGAGCATAGAATATATGGTTTATCTTAGTTGGTTTGGACATGATTGTTGGGTGGGATGTAGACACCTCCTTATTCCTCAGAACAATCACCAGCCATGAGACCTTAAATGGTTAAAACCTATTGGAATCTGGGCTTGTGTGTTGCTTGTGTGTCATGGAGTTCCTAACCTTGTAGGGTAGGTTGGGGCTGATAGTATCTTATGTGTTTTGTGATTGTCCTTATGATCCTTAAGTAGAATTATGTTATCTCACATTGTCTTTATGTTATCTGATGATTGTCCTTATGAGATGAGTTGAGCGTTTACGATTCGTATTGTTTATGCATCGTTATTAAATGTGGAATACAATGATGTTTAGTGGCTATTAATTAATGTGTTAATACGCCGGTATGTGTGTCGTGGTTCATGATGATGATGTGTCTGCATTTTGTCATAATTGATGGTTAATGCATTGGAATTTTTTCGTTATTATATGTGAAAGTTGTGTCATTGATGTTGTTATTTATTATGATGTTTTATTTACCTAACGCAACATTACATTTTTTTTTTTACCTGTTGTACGTCGCTTTTGTTGTCATAATGGTGGGGGGTGTTACATATGGTATCAGAGTGGGTTCAACCCTGCGACTGTGGATAACCATGCCTTCAACTGAATTAAGTCCTTGATTAATACTCAACGCTAATTGAATTATTAACCTGTCCTTGTGGTAATCACGGTTAGAGGATGCCATAGAGATTCGCAACATGGTGCCAGGGGAGGAGGCGTGATGCCTCTAGTAGCACCCACACTAGAGGCGCCCAACCCTCAAGGAGAAGAATAAATCTTGAGCATGAGTGGGTTTTCACGTCGGATGCGTTGGGTCTGACAGGGTCCTTCCAGGGAATTTTTAGAGGCCTTGGCTAACTGTCTGTACTGAGATAAGGTCAGGGCACCTTTACCCATGAGGGTCCATAACGCAGCCGAGCCAATACTGGTCGCATTCAAAAAAAACTCTAGAATATTAAGTTCTCGAGTTCATGAGTGCCACGGATGGCTCAGACATCGAGGCATGGTTGGAGAAAAAGATGATGTGCTTCGTGCTTCGTGGTTACAACCTCTATCACGAAGGTTGATGCAGGAGCATCATAAGCAAGCCAACAAAGAAAGCGCAAGAGCGGGGGACAACTAGAAATGCACTAGCGTACATTTTGAGAATATTTTGAATTTGAATGATGCGCAAGAGCGGGGGACAACTAGAAATGCACTAGCGTACATTTTGAGAATATTTTGAATTTGAATGATAAAACATTTAATGTAATATCTAGGGGAATGAATTTTCATTTATGTTTGAAAGATTGTAAATAGATCTTGAGCATTGCTCTCATCTATCGGATATGGAGACATTTAATTGTAATGAATATAAAGTAGGTAGATTTTAATTATGATTAGATAGTTTGTAAGGTAGGAGGGAAAAAATCTAAGAAATCTCCCTCGCATGTATTGAAAAAAGATAGAGATTGCAATTGTAAGTTGTAGAGCAAGAGAGCATAGGAGAACATAGAGTTCAAAAGGTCGCATAAGCAGATAACAGTTGCTATAGAAACCATGTATAGAAACACTTGGATTAATATAAAAGAGCTTTGATCCAATTTGATGGTGTTGTGATGAATACTGTTTGCATCTATTGAATGGTATGTTTACAAGTTGCTTATATTCTCTGTTATATGTCTATTTCAATATATGTGTGTGTATGCTCTTGATTTCATGTTGAATGTATGAAGTCTGTGAGAGGGGAAGTATAATTTTCAATTGTTTCTCTTCCTGAGAATTCCTACAAGGGTGCAGTGAAAGTCTGTAAGGAGTGCATTGATGAGTTTCTGAGTTTTACCTCAGAAAAGATCAGGAGAGATACCGTTGTTCTTATACCAGTAAAAGTGAAAGTATAGCACAGAGCCGTGCAAGGTCTACGCAGGCCGGTCGAAGTCTTAGACTCTTCTAGCCGAGGAAGGTGGTTGAAGAACTGCTGTTACAGGGAAGTGCACAGAGTTGGAGGTTTTAAATAACCAGAGGTTATTGTGAATGCCGCAAGGAGTGCGTGCAAAGGGGCTTAATAAATCCTTGAGTTGTAGCACAGAGGAAGATTAGGAAGGATATATACTTAGAAGAATTCAAGGGAATATCGAGGTCTGAAGTTACCTCATAGAGGCTAAGTTTAGAAAGGAAAAGATGCCAAGTCATTTGGCCATAAGTCCTTGAGAAGTCTGAACGGACGGTTGAAATTATCAGAGGGAGAATCACCGAAGTTCCGTGGGCCGTTGGATCTTGCAGACCGGTGGGAAGGTTAAGGCCGATAATCCTTAAGCACTCGTATGATCAGGAGGAGTAGTGGCCGTTGGATCCAGATCAATGAGAGTCATTGATCTTGTGCTCGGGTTTTGTCATTTCAGAGTTCGGGGCGTGGAGGAAGTTGTGACTCTGAGTCGAGAGTTGTGAACTCCCGATTTTCAAAATCCCAATAGAGCCCAGACCATTAGATAGTGGGGAGTCCAGAACCATTGATTTGTGGTGAGGAGTTATCATGATTTCGGCTATCGAGCGAAGGGGGTTATTGCATTTCAAAACACTGATACACAAATCCTGAGGTGTCGAAATATTTGACCCTAGGTTTTAGCCAAATGTCACATCAAGCAAAGTCAAGGGAGGAACCAAGGACCTATTAGCCCTTTTTAGGATTTTGGGGATTGAACGAGTTAGAGGGATTCACATAAGGGATCGTGAAGTTGAAAAACCCAAAATACCTTTTCGGGTGAAGATTATGGTCATGTCAGCTGGTCATGTGGGTAAGAGTTGGTGCTTAGTGCTTATTCGCATAGGCGTAACTCCAAAAAAGGACCTGTGGAAACACTTGTGTGTTGGAGATTCCTATGGGGAATCAAAGGGTCAGTCAGACTCAAGGAGAGATTTAGAATGATCCTTAGACCGGGAGGTCAAGCAGAACCTGCTGAGGTAGGGGTGCTGCGTCAGGTGGTATCATATATTACAATCATTATTTTCTGTAATAAAGGGAGACAGAAGGCAAATTGTGATTTAAATTCAGCATGGAATAGATTTGAACAATGCCTCCCAGAAGACGTCAATATAGACCAATGCCTGATCCAGCTGTGGAAAGGGAAATGAGAGAACTCCATTCTCGATTATATGCCACATAGACAACACATAGACGAGCTACTGATACTAGAGATGTCAATGAAGCTGAAAGTGAAAATGAGGCTGGAGCTGGAGAAGAAGTTGTACCCAAAGATGCCGCAGAAGAACATCTATTCAGAGCTGTTGCAAGAATATGGGCCAGAGAAAAAATGAATATTCTGATGTATGAAGGAATCTTAGACGTCGAGGAGCTGCTACATTGGTTTAGAGCTCTGGATAAATACTTTGACTATGAGGATGTCGAGGAAGATAAGAAGGCCAAACATGATGTCACTAGACTTAAAGGGCATGAAACACTGTGGTGGGATGAACTGTAGGCTGACAGGCGTTGCAAAGGAAAGAAAAGAATCAAAAGCTGGGATAGAATGGTTGCAAAAATGAAATCCAAGTTTATACCCAGAGACTACCAGATTAATCTGTTTCGAAGAATGCACAATTTGAGACAGAAGGGGATGATAGTGAAAGAATACACTGATGAATTTTATCGACTTAACATCAGAGTAGGTCATCGAGAGAGTGATGATGAAATTTTTTCCAGATATATGAATGGTCTGAGATATGACATTCAGGATGAGATGAGCATGGTGATGATTAGAAATGTAGAAGATGCTTATCAAATTTCTCTTAAGGCAGAAGAAAAATTGGTCTGAAAGCAAAGTCAAAGGGGAAGAGGTAGAAGCTAGAGAAGAGACAAAGCAGTTGCCCAAGATAGAGTGCAAAAGCCCAAAGAGGAAGAAAAGAAACCTCATACTCACCTTGAAAGAGGAGGAAGTTCACAGAGAAGACAATATGCTGACATAAATACTTTTCCACAAGCCAGAGGAAGAGGAAGAGGCAGAGGAGGTGAGATAAAATGTTTTGTCTGTGGAAATATTGGACATAAATATTTTGAATGTCCTGATAGAAAGAGAGATGGAGGAGGCGAAGCTCACATTTTAGAAGCACAAAGGTGAAATGTTGAAGTAGAAGATGCAAAAGGTGGAAGATCCTTAATGATGAGGAAAATTATCTTGAAGCCAGAGAAAGAGGTGGAGAATCCAGTCCAAAGAAACAATTTGTTTAGAACTGGTTGCAAGACCAAGGATAGGGTATGTAAGGTAATAATGGACAGTGGAAGCACAGATAACCTGGTATCCACAGAAATGGTGGAGAAGATGGAATTGGAGACAGTTTCACATCCGAGCCCATATAAAGTCTCATGGCTGCAAAAGGGACATTAGGTAACAATCACTAAACATTGTTTAGTTGAATTTAAGATAGGGGATTATAGGGATGAAATCTTATGTGATGTTATTCCCATGGATGTCTGTCATCTTTTGTTGGGTAGACCATGGAAATATGAAAAAAAATGTTGTTCATGATGGGAGAAGGAACACATACACCTTAGAGAAGAATGGTAGAATGCATATGTTGCTGCCAATTGAAGACAAGAAGGTGAAGGAAGAAACGAGCAATACTATACTTCTCATGAGTGGGAAGGAGCTTCTTGATGAAGTCAAGAAAGATGAAGATATGTTGTTTGATGTGGTAAGAAAACCTAGAGTCATTTTGACCAATACTTTGATAGATGATTTACCGGAGGACATTCAGGAACTGCTAGAGAATTTCGCTGATATAGTGGTAGATGATTTACCTTGTTCATTATCGCCCATCAGGAGTATAAGCCATCACATTGACCTTATACCAAGAGCAAGTTTACCAAACAAAGCAACATATAGGTTGACCCTGCAGGAGAATGAAGAGGTCAAGAAGCAAGTCCAGGATTTGATGGAAAAAGGATTGGTTAGAGAAAGCTTGAGTCCATGTGTTGTACCAACAGTGTTAAGTCCAAATAAGGATGGTGGATGGAGGATGTGTATAGACTCAATTACGATAAACAAAATCACCATCAGGTATATATTTCCTTTATCGAGGATGGATGACTTGATGGACTGCTTAAGTGGAGCAATTTTTTTTTCAAAGATTGATTTGAAAAGCGGATATCATCAGATTCGAATGAGAGAAGGTGATGAGTGGAAGACAACATTCAAGATGAATGAAGGGTTATATGAATGGCTTGTCATGCAATTTGGTTTGACGAATGCGCCGAGTACCTTTATGATATTGATGAGCGAAGTCTTGAAGGATTTCATTGGAAAGTTCGTAATTGTGTATCTTGATGATATACTGATCTTCAGTAAGACCGAGGAAGAACAATTGAGACACTTAACTCTAGTGATGAGGAGGTTACAACAAGAGAAGTTTAGAATAAATTTGAAGAAGTCATCTTTCATGAAGAAAGAACTCATTTATTTGGGATTTGTAATCTCTTCGAATGAGTTGAAGATGGATCCTGAGAAAGTAAAAGCAATCAGGGAATGGCCGTCACCAAAGAATATCTTTGAGGTTAGAAGCTTCCATGGATTAGCTATTTTTTACAGGAAATTCATCAGAAATTTTGGTGGAATTTTTGCACCGATGTTGGACACAGTCAAGAAAAGACATAAATGTTTTCAATGGACAGAGGAAGTAGAGAAGAGTTTCAAATTGCTGAAAGAGAAGATTATTGAACAACCAGTTTTGGTTTTTCCATACTTCAGTAAAACATTTCAAGTCAGATGTGACGCAAATGGATTTGCGATTGGAGCAGTCTTAAGTCAAGACAATAGGCCGATTGCATACTTCAGTGAGAAGCTGAACTATGCAAAGAAGAATTATTCTACGTATGATAAAGAATTTTATGCAATCATACAGACATTGAAGAAATGGAGACATTACTTGGTTCCTAAAGAGTTTGTCTTGTATAGCGATAATCACGCTTTACAATTCATAACTCGACAGGAGAAATTGAACTAGAAACATGTGAAATGGGTCGAATTTATGCAGAACTTTACTTTTGTTATAAAGCACATTTCTGGAACTGCTAACAAGGTTGCAGATGCATTGAGCAGTAAATGTTTGATTTTGAGGGAGTTTCATGTGAAGACCTTAGGTTTTGATAGCCTTAAGGATATGTACAAAGATGATCGAGATTTTAAAGATGCTTATGAAGCATGCGAGAATCCTGTTTTAAAAGATAGAAGCCAATGGATTGAATAATTATTATTCAAAGGAAATTAGTTGTGTATCCTGAAGATTTCTATGAGAGAGAATCTTCTGAAGGAAAAGCATAGTGGAGGATTGATTGGACATTTTGGCCATGAAAAAATGTTCACGCAACTGAACAATTTATATTATTGTCCAGAGATGAGGACAGATGTCAAGAAGTTTGTCAACAAATGTATAATTTTCCAGCACACGAAGGGGAAAAGACACAATACATGATTATATCAACCATTTCCAGTACCAGAGAAGCCGTGGGATGCAGTAAGCATGGATTTTGTGATAGGAATGCCAAGGACACATAGGGGTTGTGATTCCATATTCGTGGTAGTCGACATATTTTAAAAAATGGAACATTTCATTCCATGTCAGAAAACCAGCGATGCCATGCACATTGAGAACCTATTTTTCAAAGAAGTTGTTTGACTTCATGGCTTACCTAAGAGTAATGTTTTAGACCGGGATACCAAATTTGTCGGTCATTTCTGGAGGACACTATGGAAGAAGCTGGGGATAGATTTATCGTTTAGCTCAGCATATCACCCTCAGATGAATGAATAGACTGAGGTAGTAAACCGAAGCTTAAGGGACTTATTGAGGAGTTTATTAGCTGAACATCATAGTAAGTGGGATCAGATTCTACTGCAAGTGGAATTCGCATATAATGATTCATCGAATAGAAGCACATGATAGAACCCATTCCAGATAGTGTATGGTATGTAGTTGAGAGGAGTATATGAGTTGAGAGACTTAGAGCAGAGTGAATTTAGAAGTGCTGGAGTAGAAGATTTTGCAGCAGAGATGCAAGAGCTCCATAGTAAAATCAGAGAGCGGTTAAAGAATTCCAATCAGGAATATAAGCACAGAGTAGATCAACACAGAAGATAACTTCAGTTTGAAGTGGTATATTTAGTCTTAGCTCACATGAGGAAGGAAATATTCCCAAGGGGAACATATAATAAGATGAAAATAAAAAATATAGGGCCATGTAAATCTTGAGGAAATTTGAGGCCAATGCTTATGAGATCGAATTGCCATATGGAGTTGGAATATCACCCATATTCAACATAGTGGATCTGTACCCTTATAGATCATATGAAACAGAAGGATCAGAGGATTGGAAGTAAGCTCAGTGGGTCAAACAATTGCTTGTAGCTGAAAATCCGCAGATGGAAAAGATAATTAATCAGAGGGTTAGAAAGAAAACCCAAAGGAAGAAATATTTTGAGTATTTGATGAAGTGGAAAGGACACCCAATTGAGGATTCCAGTTGGGAAAGCGAAGAAGAAATGCAGAAACATGGAAAGACGGTGCAGGAGCTCATGAATTTTTCAGCCAAGGGAGTATGATGCAGGAGCATCGTAAGCAAGCCAACAAAGCAAGCGCAAGAGCGGGGGACAACTGGAAATGCACCAATGCACATTTTGAGAATGTTTTGAATTTGAATGATAAAACATTTAATGTAATATCCAGGGGAATGTATTTGCATTTATGTTTGAAAGATTGTAAATAGATCTTGAGCTTTTCTCTCATCTGTCGGATATGGAGACATTTAATTGTAATGAATATAAAGTAGGTAGTTTTTAATTCTGAATAGATAGTTTGTAAGGTAGGAGGGAAAAACTCTAAGAAAGCTCCCTCACATGTATTGAAAAAAGATAGAGATAATAATTGTAAGCTATAGAGAAAGAGATAATAGGAGAACAAATATTTTAGAAGGTCACATAAGAAGATAGTGGTTGCTATAGAACCCATGTACAAAAACACTTGTATTAATATAAAAGAGCTTTGATCCAATTTCATGGTGTTGTGATGAATACTGTTTGGATCTATTGAATGGTATGTTTACAAGTTGCTTATAATCTCTGTTATGTGTCTATTTCAATATATGTGTGTGTATGCTCTTGATTTCACGTTGAATGTATGAAGTCTGTGAGAGGGGAAGTATAAGTTTCAATTGTTTCTCTTCCTAAGAATTCCTGCAAGGGTGTAGTGAAAGTCCGCAAGGAGTGCGTTGACGAGTTTCTGAGTTTTACCTCAAAAAATCTCAGGAGAGATACTATTGTTGTTATACCAGTAAAAGTGAAAGTATAGCACAAATCCGTGCAAGGTGTGCGCAGGCTGGTCAAAGTCTTAGACTCTTTCAACCGAGGAAGGTGGTTGAAGAACTGCTATTGCAGGGAAGTGAATAGAGTTGGAGGTTTTAAATAACCAGAGGTTATTGTGAATGCCGCAAGGAGTGTGCACAAAGGGGCTTCAAAAATCCTTGAGTTGTAGCACAAAGGAAGCTCAGGAAGGATAGATACTTAGAATAATTCAAGGAAAGAATGAGGTTTGAAGTTACCTCGTAGACACTAAGTTCAGAAAGGAAAAGACGCCAAGTCATTTGGCCAAAAGTACTTGAGAAGTCTGAACGAAAGGTTGAAATTCTCAGAGGGAGAATCACTGAAGTTCCGTGGGCCGTTGGATCTTGCAGACTGGTAGGAAGGTTAAGGCCGAGAATCCTTAAGAAATCATATGATCAGGAGGAGTAGTGGCCGTTGGATCCGGATCAACGAGAGTCATTTATCTCGTGCTCGAGTTTTTCCATTTTGGAGTTCGGGGCATGGAGGAAGTTGTGACTCGGAGTCGAGAGTTGTGAACTCCAGATTTGCGAAGTCTCGATAGAGCCTGGACTATCAAATCACGGGGAGTCCAGAACCATTGATTTGTGGAGAGGAGTTATCGTGATTTCGACTATCGAGCGAAGGGGGTTGTTTCATTTCAAAATGCCGATACGCGAAATCCCAAGGTGTTGAAATATTTGAACCCAATTTTTAGCCAAAGTTCACATCAAGTGAAGTCAAGGGAGGAACTAAGGACCCATTAGCCCTTTTAGAGATTTCGGGGATTGAATGAGTCAAAGGGATTCACATAAGGGATCGCGAAGTTGCGAAACCCGAAATACCTTTTCGGGTGAAGATTGTGGTCACGTCAGCTGGTCACGTGGGTAAGAGTTGGCGCTTAGTGCTTATTCGCATAGGAATAACTCCCAAAAAGGACCTATGGAAACACTTGTGTGTTGGATATTCCTGTGGGGAATCAAAGGGTCAGTCAGACTCAAGGGGAATATTTAGAACAATCCTTAGACTGGGAGGTCAAGCAGAACTTGTTGAGGTAGGGGTGCTGTGTCAAAGGTCTGCTTAGACGATCTTCAGCTAAAGGGGAGCACTCTTCTATGATGGGAGACACTCCTACCTCAGCTAAACATGGTCTTAGAAGCCGTGTTGTGGGAACAGTTTGAGGAACATTTCCAAGTGAAGTATTTGTTAGAGGAATTCAATGAGTGCCAGCTCGAAGAGTTCAACGCCTTATGACAGGGAGGTCATATGGTGCCTAAGTATGAGGCCTGTTTTATGGATATACTTCGGTATGCCTCGCATCTGAACACAGAGAAGATGAAGATCAACAAGTTCATGTTTAGAATTAACTCCAGTTTTCATGCAAAGGCAAGGATCTAAATGCCTCAGATGTTGAACGATGCATTCCAGTAGGCCTCATAGTTGAGAAGGAATTGAACACGAGAGTCAGGGTAGGACTCCTACAAGACCGTATGGACTGGCGACATCTGTTGCACAAAAACATCAGACACCAACTAGATAAGACATCTTGGTATTAAGATACGTATATAGGACCTTTTTTCAAGACACCACGTTTATAGGTTCCTCAACAGAGGGCTCCCTACAGGGGACCACCACATCTACGACAGTGCTGCCAACAACCACAGTTAGGTTTGTCAACATAATAGACTAAGATATTAAGTTGGTGGGTCGACAACTTCTATTTCGGGGCCAAGAGTACTGGACCAGAGGTGGGTGATGGTCATGTGGAGATCCACCATACCAACAAGACTATCCGATTGAAAGGGCTAGAGCGGTTGGGTCAACAGGACACACTACTGTGGTGGATATGGAAAAGGTCCATAGGATTCATGATCGCGGTGAATAACCACCAAGATTTGCACCAGACCACTATGCTCGAGGCGTTAGGTACCATCGCCAACCAAAATTTAGTATTCATTAGATCCTGATGCTCAGGGAGATTTATGCTAAACCACGCTGAAAGGATTTAGGTAAAGGTGGTTGAAAATGAAAATTTAGGCCATGTAGAAATGGATTCGGGAGCCAAGCATTAGGATGGAGGAAGGGTTACATATTGTAGCCTTAACCTGGGGAATAGTGTAACGAAGTTTGACCTATACGTCACAATATTAAGATATTATGACTTCGTGATCAATATGGACTGGTGGGAATCACATGATGCGATACTCAATGATAAGATGAAGTGGTTGAGTTGGACTGATGATGAGGGATAGAGAAGTGCGATTGTAGGAAGAAAATAGGGAGTATCCCTGAGGTTCATTTCTTCCTTATAGCTGCAAGAGAGCACGCGCAAGGATGAAAATTATATGTATACTTAGAGTTGAATGTAAAGGGCATGGAGAAAGGATTGGAAAAGCTTCCGGTAGTACAAGAGTTTTCAGATGTGATTCCCAGAAGAATTACCAGGTGTGTCGCCCGAAGCTAAGATGGAATTTACCATCGACCTAAAACCTGGAACTAAACCAATGGAAAGAACACCTTATTGGACATCGAAACCTGAGTTACGAGAGTTGATAATGCAACTAAAAGAGTTGCTAGACCTAGGACTTATGCCCAAGTGTATCACCTTGGGGTGCTCCTGTTATTTTCATATGGAAGAAGGATGGGTCATGGAGACTTTGCTTGAATACCATCAAGTATTCATTGATGACATATTGATATTTCTGGAGGACAGAAGAGCTTGACGAATTTTTTTCTTGGTGCTACAGTGTTTACGAGAAAACAAATCTTAGGGACTGTCAAAATTCTCTTTTATCAATCGAGGATTCATCATTTTGGGCATGTTATCTCCGATGAAGGTATCGTTGTGGATCCAACAAGGGTAGATGCTATTATGGAATGTCCAATGCCGACAAACATACCAGAAGAACGTAGCTTCAAGGGTTAGCGAGATATTATCGACGGTTTTTCAAGGTTTTTTTGAAGATAGAAAATCCGATTACAGAATTATAGAAGAAGAACAAAAGTTTGTATGGATCGAGAAATGCACAGAATCATTTCGAAGGCTCAAGGAGTTGTTGAAGACAACACCAATACTAAAAGTCCCTGATATGGATGAGGACTTCTTGGTATGAACTGATGCATCCAAGGAAGGCTTAGGCAGAGTCTTGATGCCAGACGGTTGGGTGATCTCTTACATATTGAGAAATTTAGGAAGGCATGAGAACTATGTGACGCACGATTTGGAGTTGTTAGCAATTATGTATGCCTTGAGAGTTTGGAGACACTACCTGATTGGATGGAATTTCGAACTAAAAATAGACCAATGTGGTTTACAACATATTTTTATGCAAAGCGACTTGAACACACGACAAAGGCGTTGGTCGGAACTGCTTAGTGAGTACGATTTTGAGATTACCTACATAAAAGGAACTGTGAACAGAGTGGCTGATGCGTTGAGTCATAGACCACACATATTTTCAGTAATACCTCCTCAAACGAATCTACGTGAAAGGATTCTAAATACACAATGCAACGATGACTAGTATAAATATATTAAGGAATTTATCAGACAAGACATCATGTTGGTACCAAAAATAGAGGGATTTACTTCGGACCATGACAGATTAATGAGATATAACAACCGGATTTACGTACCTCCCAACGATGAATTGAGAAGTTTGATATTAAACAAAGCTCATAGGACAATGTACATGGCTCATCCAAGAGTCACAAAGATGAGGGAAGACCTTAAACCCTTATTCTTCTAGAAGGGAATGAAGGCGAACATAGTTAACTATGTGGAGAGATGTCTAGAATTTCAGCAGGTGAAGGTTGAACATAGACATCCAACAAGACTACTACAACCACACGCTTTTCCGGAATCAACATGGGAGGTCATTTCGACGGACTTCACTATTGAATTTCCGCTGATGACAAGGAGGCATGACTTAATTGTTGTGATAGTTGACACTCTGACGAAGAGTTCACATTTTGTCCTTGTGCGTACGATGCATAAGGATCCATGTATATCTAGAGTTGTATTAGCAAGATATTGAGACTACCTGACATACCAAAAGAATCATATCCGATAAGGGAATCGATGTTTGCAAGACGATTTTGGATGAGTTTCCCAAGAGGCCTTGGGAACACCACTAAGCTTTAGTACAACATGTACCTGAGATAGATAGGCTGACCAAGGGAACGAACCAAATTTGGAAGGTTGTGTTGTGTATGTGTGTGTTGGACCAATCAAAACATTGGGAATAGTTCTTTCCACTAGTCGAGTTTACGTGCAACAAAAACCATCAAGGTACCTTCAATATGAAATCGTTGAGATTCTCTATGGGTGACCATGTCGGACGCCTTTGAGCTGGGATAGACTAGAGGATGGGGTCTCGGTAGGACCAGAAGTGATCCAAGAAATGGAAGAACCAGTAAAAACGATGAAAAAAAGGGTTGGAAGAAGTGCAAGATCGACATAAGGGTTTTTACGATGTGCATCACATGACCATAATTATGAAGGGCCTAATGGATAGTCGTGCCTCATTCTTGGAGGTGTTGCACGATGTTTATCTTATGTTTGTGTGCGAATTTAGGTCAGTGATCCTACGCATGTGATTGAATTGAGTTCTTGGCAGATGTTGCACGAGGGTGTGCTCATGGAAGAGCCAATCCACTTTATGGAAGATCACATTCGAAATCTACGACGTCGAATTGTCGATCAGGTCAATGTCCAATGAGACAATTATAGTCCACACTCGGCTACCTGGGAGGACACATATGATCTATGTGAGTAGTTTTCATTTTTGTTCGATAGCTAGACCTTTAGATATTGTAAGATACTTTATTTATGAACTTGTATACTTTGAAACTTCGGGACAAAGTTTAAAACAAGAGGGGGTGTATGTAACATCCTTCTCTTGCGCACACCTGATGTGACTTATTATTTGAGGACACTTGCGTGCAAGTGATCCGGTTCATTATATGATTGAATGTTTCTCTTATAGATTATGATGATGTTGTGGATATGATGATATGTTATTTGATTATATATGATCCAGGTGGATATCGGTGTCCACCCGCCTTTTCCAACTGGCTCAAAACAAATTTCTGGAAATTTTAGTAATTTACTATTTTTAATAGTTTTTAACTTCTGGGGCCATTTTGAGGGCCTAAATGAAGGTTTTTTTGGATAAATATTCTCAATGATATCCAAAGGCTTTGATTTATCCCCCTAAATGAATCTCCTCGATGATACCTTTCCAACGAGCTATCGTGCACCCCAAACGAATATCGTATGCCAAAGTTACGCCCCTGGGAAGTTGATACACCAAACTACCAAAAACGGGGTCCACAAAAATGTTGGATTTTCATCTTCTGGGGTTATGGTTTTGGATTTTCTTTATGATAAAAAGGCCTTTGGAGCCTCATTGTAAAATAATTTTCTTGTGAATGCGAGTATCCGTCACATCTCTTTTCAGAGATAAGCTGCCACCATTCTAGTGAGTCTTTTAATATGTATTTTTACAGTCTTTGTACATTTTCGCTCATTAATAGAAAATTGTGTATTATTGTATATT
The DNA here is from genome assembly GCA_010110895.2 of Picea sitchensis. Lineage (NCBI taxonomy): Eukaryota > Viridiplantae > Streptophyta > Pinopsida > Pinales > Pinaceae > Picea > Picea sitchensis. Next base: position 39,854 of record SNQJ01S0031954.1, on the reverse strand, counting down.
TGTGTTTATGATTGCATATATGATACATTTTTGTTATATTATTGTATATCCGATATATCTCTATACATTTCTTTATTATATTTCCGCTCTCATTTCGTGCCGAAAATAATCCAGACCAGTGGTATCAGAGCAGACTACTCTTGATTGTTTTTTTTTTAGCGCATGTCCCCAAAGAGGTATGAGTATAGAAAGTTTGGTATCGAGCTTGTCTCTCTTGAATAAAATCACTCTCACATTCCCAAGAAACCCTCCATGGCAGAAGAAAATAGAAACGACGGAGCATATGATTCTATCAATCTGTTGCTTGAGCAAGCTCTCACGCGATAGAGGGACAAAATGATGGAGAATTTTTCCCACATCCTTCAATGTCTGGTGATACAAGATGTACATATTCATAAAACAACCACTTTGGAAGAACCTCTCCTTTAAAGGTACATGTTAATTTTGAAATTCCCATATTTGAAGGTCAGATAGATGCAAATTTCCTAGACAAATGGTTAAATATGCTAGAAGGTTATTTCTCTGTTCACCATTTTTCCGACAGGGAAAAGATCACCTTCACACTCCTTAAATCTCTCCCCCATGTAAAAAATTGGTGGGAAACTTACTGGGAGCAAATTTACACAGAAGAGTATGGAATATATGGGGTCGATCCCACTTGGGATATTTTTGTGGACGTGGTAAAGGAACAATATTACCCTGTTGGAAACTATGAGGACCAGTATATGAGATGGACCACACTACGACAAGAGAGGGGAAAATAAGTTCTAGATTTCACCAATACCTTCCATACCTTGCGCACCAAGATGGGTATCAAAGACTTCGAACAACATTTGGTTCTAAAATACCACGGGGCTCTACACAGATACATACAAATTGAAATGGATTTTCTGGACATCTCATCACTCGGTGCTGCTTATCGATATGCTGTTAAAATCGAGCAGAAATGTAAGCACCAGAAAAAATGGGAGTTCAGGTCAACAAATCCGCAACAACCAAATTATGATAAAGACGACCCTAATAAATAGTCTCTTGAAAACCAGTCCAAGCCATAGGAAAAGAAGGGTCACGAGAAGACAAATAAGGACACCAGAAAATGGTGCGATTTCAACAAAATCCCCTAGAAAAACATCGATGAATGTTGCTCAAAACAATCATTGGTGGCCAATATCAAAGACAAGGAGCCAAACCCTGATTCAGAATCTGAATCTGAAAATACTAGTAAAAGACAGATCATCGACGCAGACCCCACTGCTATTTTCGTGACCACAACAATTCAACCAGAAGAACTAACCGATCATGAAGAGGGGAAGTGCCTTTTTCATTCACAGATGTGGGTGAAGGGGACCCCGTTGCATTTTATTGTTTATAGAGAAATCCAGAAGAACCTCATTTCAACAGAGGTTGTCAAACAGTTGGGATTGTCAATAACACCACATCTGCAACCATACAACATCGGGTGGCTTCGCCAGGGATGAAATCTTCGTGTCAACCAATAGTGCCGATTGTCATACGTCATCCAACCCTTCAAGGATGAGGTATTATGTGATGTTTCCCCACTGGATGTCTGTGATATTCTCTTAGGCCAACCATATATGTGGAAATGCCATGTTGTTTATGGGTCTCGACCCCACAATGTCATTGTTTCTCTGGGGGGTCATCTCTACAGAATACCAGAGGTAAATCTGACTACTATACCACCTAAACAGTGCCGCAAGGAAGTATCTCATACTACAAAATTTAGCTTGTTCACAATCTGTTCAAAAGAGGAACATAAGGATACTGCAACCACTACAACCTCAGCCCAAGCACCTTCTGTCCAATAGAAGCAGGTCGACAAGATTGCAAAAAAATGCAAAGATTCCTTCTACACACAGTCATCTCATGTATCCTGACTGTTTGAAAAGATTCAACCTTGCCAACAATAGGTTCATGACAACCTTCAACAAGCTAAGAAACACAACCTCTCAAATAAGGCAAGCAACTCATTAAGATGCAGATTCAACAAACACTTTTCCCTCCCCCCCAGGAACTCAATGCAATGGATACCATTACTTCCTAAGGAGGGAGGATTGATCCATATGGATATCGGTGGCCACCCACCTTTTCTAACTGGCTCAAAACAATTTTCTGGCAATTTTGGTAATTTACTATTTTTAGTAGTTTTTAACTTCCGGGGCCATTTTGAGGGCCTAAATAAAGGTTTTTTGGGATCAAGCTTCTCAATGATAGCCAAAGGCTCTGATTGATCCCCCTAAATGAATATTCTCTACGATACCTTTCCAACGAGCTATTGTGCACCCCAAACAGGGATCGTATGCCAAAGTTACACCCCCAGGAAGTTGATACACCAAACTACCCAAAACGAGGTCCAAAAAACTGTTGGCTTTTCATCTTCCGGGGTTAGGGTTTTGGATTTTATTTATGATAAAAAGGCCTTTGAAGCCTCATTGTAAAATAATCTTCTTGCGAATGCGAGTAGCCGTCACATCTCTTCTCATGGATAAGCTGCCACCAATTTTGCGAGTCTTTCACTCTGTATTTTTACAATCTTTGTACATTTTCGCTCATTAATAGAAAATTGTGTATTACTGTATTGTTGTGTTTATGGCTGCATATCTGATACATTTTTGTTATATTATTGTATATACGATATATCTCTGTACATTTATTTATTATATCTCTGCTCTCATTTCATGCCGAAATAATCCGGATCAATATGTGTCGACATGTGCTATTGGTTGGTTTCTCCTGAGTGTGCATGACTCTTGACAGATTGAGGATGTCGATGGCATCGATGGACATTATTGGACTCTATATCGAGTCAGGGAGTGGACTATTTATGGTTTTATTATTTATGTTATTTCATATATGACATATGAGTGGTATATTATGATGTTGTTTATGGATCACTGACATGTTTCGTTGATGGATGCAGGTTGACGATAGCTTGCTAATAAGACTCACATTTGGAGTAAAGGGGTCACACACGACCACCAAATATATGGAGGGAGAGGTGTGGTAGAAGCCCTACCACATCCTACTAGCACTCCTACTGTGGATCTAACTATAGGTTAACGATTACCTAGTTCGAGAGATCCACGATGCCGTGAGGGAAGACTGAGACAGTCACTCACAAGATTTTAAGGGGCACACAATACATCATGGTACTTATTCCATAGAGGCCCTTAGTCTCCCACAAGGTCACCTGACGGAGTTTTGACTCCAAGGGTTAGATGTCTACGAAAATCAGTCAAAAGACGAGTGACACCCTTGGAGCACGTAGTGCGTCTTGAAGGGCACACTGCGATGTTTAAACACATGTGAGTCAATGAACCTAGGTGCCTAGAAAACAACATCTTACCTTGACTTAGTCAACCTTAAAATAATTATGTATGAGTAAAGTTTATAATTATAACCTTCCCTTAAAAATTTGCTAAGCCTAGTTGAATTTAAAGCCTAGGTATAAGTAGGACATGAGGACTAAAAATTAATTAAGAAAAATTAATAAAGGGGGGATGAAGAAAAATGGGGGGTAAAAATTAAATTTAGAATTTAAAGGAGGATTAAATTATTTAAAAAGATTAATTGTTGTTTATGTGCAAAACTTGCTAAATTCGAACTTAGACAAAAATGGGAAATTAATTGCAAAAGGAATGTGGAGCATAGAAAAAATCTAGTATAGAGAAATTTCCTAAAATGAACTCAACTAAGCTTTAATAAAGCATCAGTCATTAAGGGAATGTGAGGGAATAAAGGGACATCGAGGAGAATTTTTAGGAACACTTTTAGGTGGGCAAGGGAAATTGGAAATTTAATTTAATTAATTAAATGAATTTCCAATGCAACTAAGGGATTGGGTGACAAGTGTATGGGGGAGAATATTTCCAAATAAATATTTAATAAAACTAATTTAATGTGAAAATGGCAGAGGAGGTAAATGGATCATGATTAGCATATGTAAGGTTATGCTGTTAGATTTTTCTTGATTGATTTTTCTTGTGGGAGTTGGGATACCCAGCTCAAATAGAGAGTGGTAGCTTGACCTTGCGAGGCGATATGGGAGCTAGCTTTCTCTGGTTTGTGTGCGTGGCCCCTTTGCACCTCAGGGGGCTCAGGGGGAAGAAGACTACCCTTAGCATTGGTTGGGAGGTACTGGTGAGATCTTAGCGAGTAGAAAGTGGGAGACAAGAGGGAGCACAAGAACAAAATAACAACTTTGAATTCTTCGTCTTCGGTTACGGTAATCCTAAACTAAGATGCGCTCATTCAGTTTCAATTTAATTGTAGTTTAATTTAATTGCATACACATTTCTGGGAAATCTATTCAAGGATGGATATTTTTACTATGATTGATTAGGCCTCTTTATTATATATGGTTCTCTATGATAAATTCCTAGCTTTATGCTTCATCTTGGCGCTTGCTTCGTGTTCTACCTGGTGAAAACCCAAGCTCTGAAATTAATTGGATTGTCTGCGTTGCCTTCCTTCTTTTACATAGTGAGTTTCCCTTACTACTCACCATTCCACTTCCTTGGCCTGACGGTTCCATGTTATTACAGGGACTCATATACTTTTGCTTGGCAAATCCTCATCCATTTCACCGCAATTCCTGCTTTGTACAATGAATTTCTTCAAGTTATCTCTGTGTTTTTATTTTTCATAGTTCACCCAACGTCCTTTCCCAGGGAGTAATATTGGTTTTTGCAAGTAGGTTATTTGTGTTTTCTTGTGAGAATTTATCTCGGTGTTGGTGTTTCCACCCAAATTCTTCCAAGCTTGTACAACGATCCCTTCTTTGAATGCTCCGTGATTTCTTATGTCTTTACACAACATATCTTTCCTAAAGTTTCCCAACAAAATTTGTTCTTCTTCTATGCATTGTTGGAGTCTTGTTCTCAGTCATTTTCTTCTACTTACCCTACGATTTACTTGGATATTTTCCTTGCATAGAGTAGATTCCCAACATTCAATCCTTACTCTAAAAATTCGTGGAGTTGCGTTGCTTAATTTCTCAACCATTTGCTCTCTTACAACGAAATCCACCCCCTTTTGGCTTGGCGTTGATGTGTTACACAAATTGTCATTTACAATTTCACGCAGTAGGGGGGATCCATAGCACTACATTTTTCACCAAATACCCATCGTTGTACTCTCTTTACCCATGCGTTTTAGCGCCTTGCCTCTATGACTTTCTCCCTATTTTTCCCAGCATGAATACCCATGCTTTTAGCATCTTGCCTCTGTGATTTTTCTCCCTATTTTTCCCAACATGAATACCCATGCATTTAACATATTTCCTATGTAATTTTTCTCCCTAATTCGCCTAGCAAGAATACCCATGAGTCTAGCATCTTGCTTGATCCAGAATTGGATCCAGGAGCGAGATGGGGCTCAGAAAAGCCTAAAAATCAAAGTGCTTAGAATATCTTCAAAATGGATGTGTGCATAGACCTCATCGATACAAACCCAATGCAACTTGAACAGGCTCAAACGAATGTCATATGCTCTAGATATCACGATCTGTTTGTTTTTCCAAATAGGCAAAAAAAGATGCTGACTGTACAGTCCATATAGTCCGTACAATTCCACGTGGAAGCTAACTGTAAAGGCAGTACGACCGTACAATTTATGTGGCAGGGTACATGGCACTGACGTGGACAAGTCTGTTGATTGGGCATACAGACTGACACATGGCAGGGTGACTGAGTGTATGGATTGATGACATGTTAGACAGGTGGACCAATTAGAGTGTCACACATGTCACCACTGCAAGAGTGACATGTGACACATCCGTGCAGATGGCGTGGCATGGCCGTATAACCGTACGACAAGTGGCATACATGGCTGGTACAGTGGCATGTGACTGGGATGATACCTCGATAGATAGTGGACCAATGGTTGATTGACACATGGAATGTTTGGGCGTATGGTATGGTGCCATGTGGCCTAGACATGGGCTGTCACGTGGCACCCATTGGTTGGTTAAAGTTTATTACAAAAAAATTTGGAGCACGGTGGATTTGAACCCTCGACCTCTGTCCGGGAAATGAATTGGCAGGGTCGGGCTAGCCAGCCTACCTTCACTATAGGTCTTAACCTTATTCGACGTCGGTTCTATTTAAGTTTTCAACAAATATTAAATGGTGGAGTAAAGGGCTGGGGATAGGCCCCAACCCCCGACGTAACATATCCATACGACCAATGTAATGTGACCTTGGTTGTGTGTATTTTGTTTGGCACGGGAGTTTTGTTGGTGTATAACGATGGTGGATAACCCTCAGTCATGGGCATACCACATAAGACCTAGACCTATGACTGTTGGCGCATTTGTATTGGAGCTTAGGCCATTACCGTTGGCATTCCCCATGCGACTGTGTAATGTGACCAATATGTGGTTGGCGCGTGAATATGGTTGAGCCTAGCCCTTGGTTATCGCTCCACTACCATATGACCAGGCCTTTTTATATCCTTTGCGCAGATTGTTTGGGATTGGTGCCTGGTCGGTCAGGCTATCCCGCTGACCAAGGATGTGCAACCAAGGGGTTTGACTAGAGGGCTTATGCCATATTTTCATGTGGAGGACTAGAACCAAGACACATGGGGATGCATACGACACATTGTTCGCATCAAGATGGTTCTTTTGGTGCATTTGAAAAACACACAAGAGGTATAGGTTTGAAATTGCTAACCAAGATGGGATATGAAGGAAAGGGCCTTGGAATTGAGGGCCAAGGTATTGTTAATCCCATTGAGGTTGTGGAAAGACCTCATTATTTATGATTGCGATATGGCGAAGAGAATATTGGAGCATTCTCCAAGATGGGTTCCAAAACATCGGAAGAAAGTGATGCTTCATATGACCAGCCTAAGTCATTACAGGATCAATTCACAAAAGGTGATAGTGTATCACTCCTTGATGGTGATAGTGAATGCAAGTCATCTCCAAATAAAAGTGAGGATCAACAAGGAAGGTATAATGGTCATGATTTTTCCAATTCTCTTTTTGATTATAAAAAACATAATCATGTAATCCGAAACGTCTGGAATATGTATCCTTGTACTTTTTGTCATTCACCCAAGCATTGTGTGGAAAAGTTGGAAGAGAAAATATTTGTACATGAAGTTTATGTCAACCAGGAAGGAGACACGACATAAAGACTCAACTCCATAATGGAAGAAAGAGAAGGGAAAATAGGTCTGGATGCCAAAAACTCATTGTTCTCATTGCAACAAGGGTGGACATCAAAAGGATAATTGTTGGAAGCTTAATCCAGAGCTTCGTCCAAAGAAGGAAAAAAGGATTGTGAATGTACTCATGAAAGAAGAGGCATTACGAATGAAGCAAGAGGAACACCATGAAGGAAAGAAACCAACCACTTGTTTTTTCTAGAAGTGGATGTCACATATTCATTGTATTTTGCTTCCATTAATGTAATCACACATGTTGAAATGATGACCTGTTATAACATCATTTTTGTACAACATAGTGTTTTTGTTTTTTTCCTCATGAGTATGTAATCAATAAGGTCTATTTTTTAACCTTTTAGATGACCAAAAGGTCTTTAGTGGGGAGGTGTGATCCAGAATTGGATCCATGAGCTAGATGGGGCTTAAAAAGGCCTAAAAATCAAAGTACTCAGAATATATTCAAAACAAACGTGTTCTTAGGCCTCGTCGATACGAACCCAACACAACTTGAATGAGATCAAATGAACATTGTATGCTCCAGATATCGTGATCTATTCATTTTTTCCAAACAGGCAAAAAATGATGCTGACTGTACAGTCCGTATAGTGCCACGTGGAAATTGACTATACAGGCTGTAGGGCTGTACAAATGATATGGCAGGGTATGTGGTGCTGACGTGGACAAGTGTGTTGACTGGGCGTATAGATTGACACATGGCAGGGTGACTGGGCGTATGGATTGATGATGTGTCATATAGGTGGACCAATTAGAGTGTGACACATGTCACCATTGCAAGGGTGACATGTGTCACGCTCGTACGACTGACATGGCATGGTTGTACATCCGTATGACATGTGGCCGACGTGGTAGGTACAGTGGAATGTGACTGGGCTGACACCTCTGTAGAAAATGGACCAATGGTTGATTGACATGTGGCATGTTTGGGCGTATGGTATGGTGCCACATGGCCCAAACATGGGATGCCACGTGGCACCCATTGGTTGGTTAAATTTTATTACAAAAATGTTTGGAGCATGGTGGATTTGAACCTGCGACCTCTGTCCGGGCAATGAATTGGTAGGGTCGGGCTAGCCAACCCGCCTTCACTGTAGGTCTTAACCTTATTCAGTGCCGGGTCTATTGAAGTTTGAAACAAAGATTAAATGATGGAGTAAATGGATAGGTCTAGGCCCCAACCCACGAGGTAACATATCCATACGACCACTATAATGTGACCTTGGCCATGTGTATTCTGTTTGGCGTGAGAGTTTTTTTGGCACAGATTATGATGGCAGATAGCCCCTGGTCGCGGGCATACCACATAAGACCCAGACCTATGACTGTTGGCACATTTGTATTGGAGCTTAGCCCGTTACCGTTGGCATTCCCCATGCGACCATGTAATGTGATCACTATGTGGTTGGCACACGAATATGGTGGAGCCTAGCCCCTGGTTATCGCTCCACTACCATATGACCTGACCTTCGTATATCCTTTGTGCAGATTGTTTGGGATTGGTGCCTGGTCGATCGGGCTAGCCCGCCAACCAAGGGAGCACAACCAGGGGGTTTGACCAGAGGGATTATGCCACATTTGCATGCAGAGGACTAGAACCAAGACACATGGGGATGCATATGATAGAGCATCGAGGTCAGGGGGATAAATACCAGGGGGGCCAGTGCACATGGTCTGTTGGTTGTGGAGCCTGATTATCTTCCTGATTCATAAGTCTTTTACTTTCAACCGTGTTTATACCTCATGAAGTATTTACACCCCAGAAGTATGTACACTCTTCCACACAGGGGATTGCAGAGGGGGGGTGCCCACTCTGCGGGGTCCGGGGGGGATATCCCCCTGGCTAGGGGGGTTTGGGGGGAAAGTGGGCCCCCAAAGGAAAAATTGCCTTGTAAATGTATATTGTAATTTCATTGTAAATCTAGACCGTTCATTATAAGGTCGCAGATCTAACGATAGAGATTATGTTAGGGTTTTTTTCCCTAGAAGGCAACCCTCTTTTATGAGGGAAATGTATTGCGGCTATGGTTGATGGCGAATATTGTATTCTGAGATAGGAGACTGTGATAGAAAGAAGAGGAAGTTATAGCGGGTTTGCTGTAGGTTGTATCCCTTCATATGCTGGATAATAATAAAGGAAGGACCTGGCAATTTCTCTGGTGGACGTAGCCCACACTGGGTGAACCACGTAAATCTGTGTCTCTATTGTATTGTGTATCTTCT
>SNQJ01S0031954.1:19075-30415 GCA_010110895.2 Picea sitchensis | reverse complement strand
GAGAGAGAGGGGGGGGAAGAGGGAGATATTGAGCGAGGGTAAGAGTGGGGAAGAGAGGGAGGGAGGGAGTGAAGGAGGGGGAGAGTGAGAGAGGGATGAATAGTGATGAGAGAGAGAGAGGGGCATGGGGGGAGGGAGAGGGAGGAAGGTGGAGAGATCACTATAAGTAAAAGACCCTATAGCAGAGGTTTTTGTGGAAGCCCCTATAAAAATAGCCCAAAAATTAATTTGTAGTGGAGGTCACTAGTGGAGGTGCGCATGCGGATGTTTTAGTGGAAGTTTTGTTAACAGTACGTTTATAAGTCTATACTGCACCGGTGCACCAGAAGAACTCAATGCACCCGTGATAATAGAAAATGGTGCACCATTGTAGAGTTATTTAAAAAAATAGAAAACAATGGTGTGCATGATATAAAATAAGCTCACGAGCACGGATGTGCACTAAATGGGTGTAGTGATGTGAAACAAATGGTTGCACCGTCATTGAATTTTTCCTTTTTAAAATGCATAACGGTGTGTCGTTGTTCCTTGGGTGCACTGGTGCGTTCCAAACTAGTGCACCGTCATAGATTTTGTTTTTTAAATAACAGTGCATTGTTTGTAGCGGTGCGCTTAACACGAGCGCACCAGAACAAGGGTAAAAAACAAAACTAGCGATAAAAAACCATTTTTACCATTACCAGTGCAAATAATCTCTCAAGCACCAGTGCCACCTTTTCCCAACTGAAGTGCACTGTCGTCGGTGCTTCCGTTGCTTTCTTTGTTTCTGTTCGGTGCTCAGTTCGTGGGATTCCAATTTTGTCACACGGTGGGAAAATTTGTCTTTTTTCACTACATCCTAACCATGCCTCCTCGACAAGAAAATGTCCAAGTAAATTATTTATTTCTTTGTAAATTGAATTTTTAACAGATTAAATTGTGAAATTGAGTAAAATTTTAATTGTTTTTCATCGTTCAGCTCGCACCATGTGTGGTGCACCTTGAAAATTTTACAAGGTGCACCAAAAATGTATAGTTCATTTTCGTCGATGTGTCATAATATAGAACATATTATTGCATACTTATAAAAGACGCACCAGTGCGTTCATAATAAATATCGCACTGTCGAAAATATATAGTTTCCATACGGTGTGTTGTTTATAGTGAACGCACCAGTGAGTTCATATAATATATGCACCGTTGAAAATAGATAGATGTTCAATAGGTGTGTCCTTTATAGTGAACACACCGGTGCGTACAAAATAAACTACGCACTGTGGACATTCTTGTGTTTTTCAATCAGTGCATGGATTATATGGAACGGATGGGTGCGCAAACATGGATACGACGCACCATTTAAAATGAGTGTCTAATTTAAGTGGTGTGTTATGATGAATGGAATGCACATGGGTGTCATAGTATCTAGATGCACTGCTTTAAAGAGGCATTGTTCTATCACGATGCATTGTATATAATGGGGTATCGGTGCATTGATAATTACTATGTACCCCCTAAAATAAATTACATTGTGCATGCAGTGCATAAGATATGTGTGCGTACTGTGGGCGGTGCTTTACTATTTTGAAGGCGCACCGCAGGTTAATTGTTTGTTTTTTGAAAAAAGATTATGTTTGCATATTTTGAAATAAATTTCTCATTTCCTAAAAAAACGTTATGTTTTTATGTATGATTCTAATGTAATTTATATATTAATTATGCAGAGACATCATCGCATGGAGAAGAAGAAACAAAGAGTTGGCCAACACAATATGGTTCGGGAGTGGGAGGCCAAAAAGAGGGAGAGGGATTTGTACCCTTGGCCTATTACTGTAGCTACGCGACTCCTCTTAAGGATTGTATGCCTCCTCAAGTACTACGAGGAGACTACATCCATGAAGGGGAATTTCGTCTTTCTTGTGCAGTTGATCCGTCGATGGGATGCCCATCAGCAGGAATTCAGATTCAGTCCTCATCAGTGGTACCATCCCACTGAGGAGGAGATTTATTTTATCACTAGGCTATCTAGGAGAAGAGAGAATTTTCTCCAGTTTCCTGATTTCCCAGTGGGTGTTGGAGATGAGAGTCAACTTGCCTACTCTCATAGGTACATTGTGTGTGATATACATTCGCGGTGTGATTTTCAGGTGGTTGGTGGATAGTTATAGATCACCTCGTTCGATGCAGAGGACATTAGGTGTCTCTCATTGTTACTGTTGACCATTTCACACTTTACTGGTGATGGTAAACACATTAGTTGTGCTATTTTGTATCATGTTGATTCTTTGATACAGAGGCCACGACTTATTAGGTGATCTACAATTTTATTGTGGCGGTTTTGTGTAGCACTGGATAGATGTTGTGCTATGATAGATGGGAGGGAGAAATTCCCATTTGCTTTAGAGTTGTTTTGTTTATTTTTTGAGAGGTTTCCAAAGACGAGACTTACTTTTGTCCATCGACCTCCTAGATCGATGACTGAGGTGCAGATGCACATGTGGGACGAGATGATGCCCAAGATGGGCATGCTCAATTTTTCAACTACAATTTTGAGGGAGGCACTTCATCTATTAGACAGTGAGGAAAATCATGTGTTCGGGATGGTGTCATGCCCTTACGTGGGGATGGATTGGCGAGGATGTCCCAACATCCTCTTCACACCATATGAGCCACCCGATCATCGAGGTAATATTTAAATTAATCTTGTACTTTCATTTTATTGTCTTACTTAATTCGAATAAATTTTATTCTAGCATGTTCTTTAACATTTTTTATTAAATTGTTTAACGAAATTGTCAACCAGTTATTAACTTGTGTTATATTTTGCATATGTTGGCACATTCGTTGGGGACATGCCTCCTCCCCCTCCACCTGATGTAGATGAGGAGATGGCTGAGGTTGAATTGGGTCAAGGTCCTCAGCAGCATATACCACCCAGCATGTGGCGTAGGCCCGATCTCAAATATAGGATGGATGTGTGTGACAGATTGACTGCAGTTGTGGTTGGAGCAGGACTCTTCCCTATCCAAATGTGAGACATCATGGTTGACCCTAATCTCTTGCATATTTGGATGGACTTTATGTGCAATATGACATCTCTTATGCATCATATCATTGGAGCTACCAGGTTACTTGTATGGATGAGGGATGGTGCGTCCTCCAGTACTAATGATGATGAGGGTGTTGATGATGATTAAGGTGGTGATGAAGCTTCTACTTCAGTACCTCCTCCTCCTCCTCCTCCTCCTCCTCCTTCTCCTTCAGGTGGTGATGTTGATCAGGGTGGTGATAATGGTCCTTCTACTTCAGTATCTCCTCCTCCTCCTCTAGGTGGTGATGTTGATCAGGGTGGTGATGGCACATTTGCTTCAGTACCTCCTCATCCTCCTCCTTCGAGTGGTGATATTGATAAGGGTGGTGATGGTGCTTCTACTTCAATACCTCCTCCTCCTCCTCCAGGTGGTAATGTTGATCAGGGTGGTGATCATGGTGCTTCAGCTTTAGTACCTCCTCCTCCCTCCAAGTGGTGATGTTGATCAGGGTGGTGATGGGGCTTTTTCTTCAGTACCTCCTCCTACTCCTCCAAGTGGTGATGTTGATCAGGGTGGTGATATGTGTTGACCAAATATGTACATTATAGAAATTATTTGTGTTGTTGACCAAATATGTACATTATAGAAGTTATTTGACTTGTTCATATATATATATATATATATATATATATATAACACATTTTTTTTATTCATGTTGATGTACTTAATTTATATGTTTATGTTGATGTTGATGTACTTAATTTATATGTTTATGTTTATGTTGATGTGAGTTCATGTTATATAATTTTCTCCATAAAGGAAAGTACTCTTAATTAAGTACTTTATTTTTTAATATATCTAAAACAAAGTACTTGTAACGCCCCCCGACGTTACGAAAACAAAAGTGATGTACAATAGGTAATTTTTTTTTCTTTTAATGTTGTGTTAGGTAAATAAAACATCATAATAAATAACAACATCATTGACACATATTTCACATATAATAACGAAACAATATCAATGCATTAACCATCAATTACGACACATTGCAGACACATCATCATCATGAGCCACAGCATGCATACCAATGTATTTACACATTAATTAACAGCCTCTCAACATCATTGCATTCCACATTTAATAACGACGCATAAACAATACGAATCAGAAACGCTCAACTCATCTCATAAGTACAATCATCAGATAACTTCAAGACAACATGAGATAACATAACGCTACTTAAGGATCATAAGGACAATCACAAAAGACATAAGATACTACCCGCCCCAACCTACCCAGCAATTTTAGGACCTCCAGGACACATAAGCAACTCTCAAGCCCAGGTTCCAATAGATTTTAACCAGTTAAGGTCTCAAGGCTGGCGATTGTTCTGAGGAACAAGGAGGTGTCTACATCCCACCCAACAATCATGTCCAAACCAACTAAGTTAAACCACAGATTCTACGCTCATCGACCACATCAATCCATCAACCTAACATCAATTAATCAAGACACAATAGTAATCCTTCACATAACACATAGTAGACCATAATAAATCCAAGACACAAGCAATTATCAGTTATTTTCATGGTGCAGATCCCAAACACTTAGTCATGTTCTCATCCACAATTAATGACGCAAGAGAAACCAGCTGTAACCTAAACATATATTGAATACTAAAGGTGCAAGAGTGTTTATTTAAACAATCATACATCATATAAATTTCCAAGGCGCAAGAGAATTTAATGACTAAACCTTCATTCAGAGACATAAGATAAGGCGCAAGGTAATCAACTTTATTTTATCGCACAAGAGTAAACAAATTCTAAAATAAACATGCATCCACATATCCCATAGCGCTTGAGTAAATGTCAACTTTATTTTCATCACACCGAGGAAATCCAATCACATATCTAAACATACATCATCAATATTCTTGAGCATGCCAATAATATTATTACTTTATCACAGCATAATCCATGGCACAAAGGTACTCATCTAAATATTAATTGGCGCAAGAGCTATAATGCCTAGTCAAACATATGTCATTCATTAATCTAGAAGCACGAGAGTGAACAATGTATTTTAGATGGTGCAAGAGGTTATAAAACTTAATCAATTAATTTTCTACATTAATTTAATGGTGCAAGAGTAATCGACTTTAATTTAAAAGGCGCGAGGTAATTATCCACTTACTTCTCAAGGCATGCGGTAAACAACCTTCTTAATTGATCACACATCAATCATAGTTCAAGGCACAAGAGGATCTAACTACTAAACAATCAAGCCTCCTCTTTATTTAAGGCGCAGCGGTAAATAATTTACTAAAACAATCATTCCTCACACTAACTCCAAGGCACAGGAATAATCATGAATTATATTTCATGGCACCAAGGAAAATCTAATCGCACCAACACATATGACACGTGATAAGGATTAAAAGAGGAAGGAATAGTGAGACAAGGAAAATAGAAATATGGTACCAACCACAAGCAAGGCCCCATGAGAATCAATTCGAGTAAAACTTGGGGGATTCACTACTACTTAACCCATCCTTTTAGGACTTATAACATTATCCCAAGGCAGAAATCATTGCAACTCTAAACCAATCAATTAATCAACCCATCTTCAAGTAGAGGAGAGGGTGCTAAGGTGCCTCTCTAAAACCTTACTCAATCAAAATGGGGTGGGAAACAAGGAATTACTGAAACACATAACACACTAGTAACAAGAGAACATAAGATCACTAACAAGGGATTAGCCACTGAACTGGACATGTACAAATGTTGAGCCAATCCCCTCATGATATACTTAATTTATCCAGACCGAACATTCAACTTTTGGTTAAAGTTCTTAGTCAAAGCGATAAAGGATTTATACCTGACAGTGATTTAAAGGAAATCAATAAAAAAAAATTCCATCCAAAGACCTCCAAATTGAAAGGCACGAATGTAGGATATAACAATCAGAGAGGTGACATACTAAAATACTTCCTTGGCATTAAAAACGCTTCAGCACAAACGCAAAAGGAAACCCAGCAGCCTCGAAGGATGTGAATGGAAGGGTCAGAAGACATAAAATCTCTTTAGCACAAGGGATGGAATTGGGTGGTAGGACTGGTTGTCATCATCAATTATTGTTACGAAAAATCTGACAGAGAACCAACAATTTGCAAAGGCAATGATCTGAAAATATCTTTTAAACGACAATGGTTGAGTTATTTTGCATGTGTTAATTTACCAGTTAGGAAACTAATGAAATAGGAAGAATTATGAATGAGGAAACATAACAGCCATATAAACATCTGTATATCTGAACATAAGCATGAAGAATAGAAAAACCATAGAACACCCAAGTGATAACAGAGTTTGGCAATCTCGCCTATGTCTCTGGGCCTTTGTCTCAGTGGGATTTCTTATTTCTCTTAAAATATTTTCAAGTACATCATTAAAGTGCTAATGGATTACAACAATAAGTTTTTTGTGTTCTACCAGATCTCAAGAATCCATCAAAACTGACAGCACCCAAATCGGATGAACGAATCTCCCAGAAATGGCCCGCAAAGGTGAGCTCCTCAATAGCTTCCCTGCATGACAATGGCTTTGGCTCAACAATTAGGAAGCATAAATATGTGGCCTAGCACTAGACCCATGTGGCCTAGCACTAGACCCATGTGGACTAGCGCTAGACCGTGTGCATTGGCCCCCCTGGTCTTTATCCCCCCGACCTCGACACTCAGTCATATGCATCCCCATGTATCCTGGTTCTAGTCCTTCGCACGCAAATGTGGCATAAGCCCTTTGGTCAAACCCCTTGTTCGCGTGCCCTTAGTCGACGGGCTAGCCCAACCGACCAGGCACCAATCCCAAAAAAATTTCACAAAGGATATACGAAGGTCGGTTCATATGTTAGTGGAGCGATAACCGGAAGCTAGGCTCCACCATATTCACGCGCCAACCACATACTGGTCACATTACACAATCACATGGGGAATTCCAATGGTAACAGGCTAATATCCAATACAAATGCGCCAACAATCATAGGTCTAGGTATTATGTGGTATGCCCGCGACCAGGGGCTATCCTCCATTGTAATTTATGCCAGCAAAACTCCCACACCAAATAGAATACACATGGCCAAGGTCACATTACAGTGGTCATATGGATATGTTACGTCGAGGACTGGGGCCTAGCCCCAGCCCTTTAATCCACCGTTTAATCTTTGTTGCAAACTTAAATAAAACCAACACTGAATAAGGTTAATACCTATAGTGAAGGAGGGTTGGCTAGCCCAACCCTACCAAGTCATTTCCCAAACAGAGATCGTGGGTTCAAATCCACCGTACTCCAAACACTTTTGTAATAAACTTTAACCAACCAATGGGTGTCACGTGGCAGCCCATGTCTGGGCCACGTGGCACCATACCATATGCCCAAACATGCCACCTATCAATCAACCATTGGTCCACTGTCTGTCGAGGTGTCAGCCCAATAACACGCCACTGTACTTGCCACGTGTCGTACGGCTGTACGACCATGCCACGTCAGTCGTACGGACGTGTCACCCTTGCAGTGGTGACACATGTCACACTCCGATTGGTCCACCTACCTGACACATCATCATTATGTATGCCCAGTCAACACACATGTGCACGTCAGCGCCACGTACCCTACCATGGCAGTTGTATGGTCATACGGCTTGTACAGTCAGCGACCACGTGGCACTGTATGGACTATATATTCAGCATCTTTTTTTTCCTGTTTGAGCCCGTTCAAGTTGTGTTGGGTTCGTATCAACAAGTTATATGCACATGTCCATTTTGAAGAGATTCTGAGCACTTTGATTTTTAGGCCTTTTTGAGCCCCATCTGGCCCCTAGATCCAATTATGGATCACACCTCCCCACTAAAGACCTTTTGGTCCTCCAAAAGGTTACAAAATAGACCTTATTGATTACATACTCATAAGGACAAAAACAAAAACACTATGTTGTACAAAAATGATGTTATAATAGGTCATCATTTCAACATGTGTGATTACATTAATGGAAGAAAAATACAACGAATATGTGACATCCACTACTGGAAAAACCAAGTGGTTGGTTTCTTTCCTTAATGGTGTTCCTCTTGCTTCACTGGTAATTCCTCTTCCTTCGTGAGTACATTCACAATCCTTTTTTCCTTCTTTGGGAGAAGCTCTGGATTAAGCTTCCAACAATTAGCCTTTTGATGTCCACCTGTGTTGCAATGCGTACAGTGAGTTTTTGGCATCTAGACCTGTTTTCCCTTCTATGTATTTCACTGTGGTGTTGAGTATTTATGTCGTGTCTCATTCCTGGTCGACATAAACTTCCTATACAAATATTTTATCTTCCAACACTTTGCCACACAATGCTTGGGTGAATGACAAAAAGTACAAGGATACATATTCCACATGTTTCAGATTACACGATTATGTTTTTTATAATCAAAAAGAGAATTGGAAAAATCATGACCATTATACTTTCCTTCTTGATCTTCACTTTTCTTTGGAGATGACTTGCATTCACTGTGACCATCAAGGAGTGATACACCATCACCTTTTGTGAATCGATCCAGCAATGATTTAGGCTGGTCATATGAAGCATCACTTGCTTCCAATGTTTTGGAACCCATCCTAGAGAATTCTCCAATATTCTCTTCGTCGTATCCCAATCCTAAATAACACGGTATTTCCACAAGCTCAATGGGATTAACAATACCTTGGCACTCAATTCCAAGGCCCTTTCCTTCATATCCCATCTTGGTTAGCAATTTCAAACCTATACCTCTTGTATGTTTTCCAAATGCACCAAAAGAACCATCTTGATGGGAACAATGTGAAATTGAAGAAAAAATTCCATTGTATACCTCAGAGTTCTTTTTTGAATTCGGTGTAGAAGGCACTCCCTTCAATTCTTCTTCTCTTTTGTTATTCTTTGAAGCTTTCCCTTGAACCGATCTCTTTCATTCCAAGTAGTCTTCATACAACACTTTCATCATCTCCGACATGGAAAAGAGAGATTTTCGCATATCCTTCTCATCTTGAGAAAGTCCCTCTTTAGATGCCATTTTCTCAACTGAGATGTCATTTTCCCTAGTAAACATGCAAACTCAAATCCAACTCTCAACTAGCTCTGATACCACTTGATCTGAAAAGATCTTTTAAACGACAATGGTTGATTTATTTTGAATGTGTTAATTCACCATTTAGGAAATTAATGAAAGATGAATAATTATGAATTAGGAAACATAATAGCCATATAAATATCTACAAATCTGAACATAAGCATGAATAACAACAAAACCATAGAACACCCAAATGATAATGGAGTTCGGGAATCTTGACTACATCTTCAGGCCTATGTCTCAGTTCTCTTCAAATATTTTCAAGTACATAATGAAAGTTCCAATGGATTACAAAAATAAGTTGGTCGTGTTCTACCAGATCTCAAGAACCCATCAAAACTGACGGCACCCAAATCGAATGAATGAAGCTCCCAGAAATGGCCCGCAAAGGTGCGCTCCTCAATAGCTTCCCTGCATGACAATAGCTTTGGCTCAACAATTCGGCAGCATAAACCTTTTCTAAACCTCCTCCTTTGGCTTCAAGAAGCCCTGGTTTATATAGGCTAGAAGTTGGTAACCATATCCCAACTTCCCCCCAAGATATGGCCTCAAAAAGGGCCAACGATCTCCCAAAAATGGATAATATCTCCCTAATCTAGCTGAAAATCCATTTAAAAATTATAACATAATGTTGAAAACCCACTTCTGGGAAAATAATCAGGTGCGGGCCCTTTTTCGTGGGCTCCTGGTCACCTGGCACACCCATGTGGCCTAGCTCTAGACCGTGTTAGAAAAATAGGACCGTGGAGCAATAAAATAAAACAAATGTGGAAACAAAACACAAAAGATACACAATACAATAGAGACACAAATTTACGTGGTTCACCTAGTGTGGGCTACATCCACCAGAGAAATTGTCAAGTCCTTCCTTTATTATTATCTAGCATATGAAGGGATACAACCTACAGCAAACCCGTTGTAACTTCCTCTTCTTTCTCTCACAGTCTCCTATCTCAGAATACAATATTCGTCATCAACCATAGCCGCAATACATTTCCCTTATAAAAGAGGGTTGCCTTCTAGGGAAAAAAACCCTAACATAATCTCTATCGTTAGATCTGCGACCTTATAATGAACAATCCAGATTTACAATGAAATTACAATATACATTTACAAGGCAATTTTTCCTTCGGGGGTCTGCTTGCCCCCAGACCCCCCCAGCCGGGGGGATAGCCCCCCCTGGACCCTGCAGAGTGGGCACCCCCCCTTTTCACTCCCTTGCGTGGAAGAGTGTACATACTTATGGGGTCTAAATACTTCATGGGGTATAAACACGGCTTAAAGTAAAAGACCTTTGAATCAGGAAGATAATCAGGCTCCACAACCAACAATCTCCCACTTGGAGACTTATCTCAACAACTCCACTATTGTTGTATATGTTGGACTCTGAACCTTCTTGAACCTAGAAAATTTCTCATCTTCATCTTCATTCTTGAAGACCAACTAAAACTAAGCAGGAACTTAGTTTCTCCTTGGTTACTCCCTTTGTTAACATGTCTGCAGGATTTTGGCTAGTGTGTATCTTTTCAAACTTCAAATGTCCATCTTCCAAGGCAGATCGTATGAAGTGGTACCTCAATTGTATATTCTTAGTCTTCAAATGGAAGGATGAGTTCTTTGCAAGATGAATGGCACTCTCATTGTCACAGTACAACCTGCTATTCTCTTGCTTCTTTCCCAATTCCTCCATAAACCTCTGTAACCAAATCATCTCTTTACTAGCCTTTGTAGCAACAACATACTCTGCCTCTATTGTTGAAAGTGAAACAACCTTTTGTAGATTTGAAATCCAACTTACTGTTGTTCCACCTATAGTAAACACATACCCTGTGGTACTCCTCCTGCTATCTTTATCACCTGCCATATCTGAATCAACATATCCTTGTAGAACAGTTTCTGAACCTCCAAAACATAATGCATGATTAGCAGTACCTCTCAAGTATCTAGGAATCCACTTTACTACCTCCCAATGTTCTTTACCTGGATTGTTCATATATCTTCTCACAACTCCCACTGCATGTGCAATATCTGGTCTTGTGCAAACCATTGCATACATCAAGCTGCCAATTGTTGATGAATATGGGACCCTGGACATGTATTCTATCTCCTCCCGTGTCTTGGGACACATTTCCTTAGTTAATTTGAAATGGTTGGCCAAAGGTGTGCTAACTGGTTTTTCATTCTTCA
>SNQJ01S0031953.1:57970-113716 GCA_010110895.2 Picea sitchensis | reverse complement strand
ACTTAAATTAATCATAATCAAGAATAACTAATTAATAATAAATAATTAGTTAAGGTTATTTTAATAAATAATTATAGTTTAGCTAATCTTTTAGGATTACATTATTCAATTAATTATAATTTATAATCAAGGGTCGTTACATATTCCACAATTAAGGGGTAATGTGCCACTATTTAGGGCTTAACAATGGTGTGGATGGATGATTATGTCAATCCTACAATAGATAGTGCACCAAGTTGGTGAAGTATCAGTTTGTGTGAATTATATTCTAAAGAAGGCCTAGATCATTAGCATCATAGAATGCATGAAGTCTCCACCTAATGATGTGCATGTATAACCTAATCCTTGCGCTATATTGGAACAGAGCTATGTGATCCAACTAGGTATGATGGATTAACTGATATAAGCATATTTGTAAAGGAATTTGAGTTGCAAGTACCCAAAAAACAAAGGATGTTAGCACTAGATGTTGTCCTGAAAATGAATCCAGCCAGATGGTGCGATGCACACAGAGAGGGACTAAAATAATGGCCATAGTGCAACAAACTAATGCAAGTAAGGTTCGACATTGAGGAAGAAAATATTTCCCAAAAGTATACAAGAGAGAGTGATACAATAGGTCATGTTGAAAATTGCATGTCTTTATGGAGTTCAGTATTAGAATAGAATGGATGCACATATTTATGCACACATTAGGCACAATTCTGAAGAACTGGTATTTGAAATTGGATATGCCTAGGGAGACAACAGGATGGGATGAGCTAGCCTAGAGGTTCAAAATCACACTTACATTTGAACATGAATCTGCATCAATAGATGTATCACTATAGGCTATTCGAATGAAAATATTATCGAAATAATGGATGATGGAGGTGGTACCAGTATGCAGTGCGTATAGAGCCAAGATAACTATCCATGAGCTATTGGAATGCTACAATGTAGCTATGGAAGAACATGATGATGAGGATCCAAGGATTGTACAAGTACCCGAGACAAAAGGATAATGAGTAGTAGAAGGGATAGATATTGAATCCACCACATATACACAACCTATAAATATGTAGAAGTTTAACTTTGAGATGAAAAAGAATCTGAAGTTTGCGTAGATAAGATATTATTGGATTGATGAGACAATTCAGAAGATTGCAGACTTACTGGGAGAATATCAAGACCTATTCCCCACGAAACTTTCATAGATGAAGGGAATAGTAGGGGACTTAGGTGATATGAATATCCCACTAAAAATAAGAGCTAAGCCAATGCAACAGATACCTTATAGTTTAAAACCGAGGTAGGAGGAGAAGGTGAAGGATGAAATAGACAAGATGTTGGATGCAAGAATCATCGAACTAGTAGAAGAATATAAGTGGATCAATCCAATGTTAGTGCAAGACAAGAAGAAAGGAGGAATTAGGATCTACATGGCTCTAAGGAAGCTAGATGACACTTGTTTACATGAACCATTCCCAACACCATTCACGGATGAGGCACTAGAGAACGTAGGAGGTCAATAAAAGTATTCTTTCAAATATGGATTCTTGGGGTACTATCCAATAAAATTGTGCAGGAGGATAGACACAAGACCACTTTTGCGACTGAGTGGGGAAGTTATCATTATAAAATAATGCCATTCGAATTGAAGAATTCCCCAATGGTGTTTTCCAGAGTAGTGGTTGTAGCATTCAAGGATTGTATCCATAATTTCCTTGAAGTATACTTGGATGATTGGACTTTGTTCAATATATTGAAGGATCATATAGAATTCCTTAGGATAATGTTGGATAGGTGTCAACAGTGTCATATTTTGTTGAACTTGAATAAGTTTATTTTTTGCACACCATTTGGAATTATGTTGGGACATGTAGTGTGAAAACAAGGACTCTTAGTAGATCCAACCAAGATTGCAATAATTATGGATTTAGAACCTCCTACATCAATCATACATCTAAGGAAAAATCTGAGTCATACAGGCTATTACAATAAATTTATCAAAGGATATATGCATATAACAACAACGATGGAAAAGTTACTAAAGAAGGAAGAAACATTTTAACGGAACGAGAACTGTCAAAAGGGGTTGGACACCTTAAAGAAAAAAATTGTCACTGCGCCAATTTTTATTTTTCTAGACTGGAACAAGGAGTTCCATGTGCATGTAGATGCATCGTCCATAGTATTGGGCATAGTACTATCCCAACCAGGGGAGGGAGACATAAATCACCCAATTTATTTTGAAATAAGGAATTTTTATATAGCATAGAATAACTATATGACCACAGAACAAAAAAGATTAGAAATGGTATATGCACTATGAAAATTTAGGCATTGTTTACTGGGATCTCACTTTAAGATGTATACAGACCATTCTGCATCAAAATACTTAGTCAAGAACCCATTTTTGGGGGGGAGAATATGCAGATGGATATTATTATTTCAGGAATATGAATTTGAGGTTGTAGTGAAACTAGGGAAGTTGAATTGAGGACCTGATCATCTATCGTGCATATTGTCAGGTGAAGATGAAAGGAAATATAGATGACGAATTCCTAGATGCACAACTATTTGCATTAAATACGGTGGATGATTAATTCTCAGACATCGTGCAGTTCCTAAGTGCAGGTATGTCTCCATCAGACATGACAGTTGCGCAGAAGACACAATTGGTAGTGAAAGTAGCATATTATGACATGAATGCAGAGAATTTATATAAGATGGGTGCATATAGAATATTGAGATGTTGTGTGGTGGAACACGAAAGACTGATGATGCTTGAATAAGAACATGATGGGATTGCAAGAGGACATTGTGCAGGCATTTAGTGGACTACAATGCACAAATATGGAAAGGAGTATTGTAAGTCATGTGATGTATGCCAACGACTGGGAAAGCCATCCAAGAGGGATTAAATGTCATTGAATCCACATGTTACATTGCAATAATTTGGGAAATGGGCCATATACTTTGTGGGGCCAATCAAACCACAATAAATAAGATCGAGGGAAAGGTACATAATAATTTCTACAAAGTATTTGACAAGGTGGGAACAAGCATCACCAGTTATAGATTTCACTACGGAGACAGTTGCATGATTTTTATTCGAGAATGTAGTAACAAGGTTTGGATGTCCATGCATATTACTTAGTGATCAGGGAACACACTTTATGAAAAATACAATTGCAACATTGATTGAGGAGTTCGAAATCCATCATCAAAAGAGTACCCCATATCACTCTCAAGCCAATGGAACAGCAGAAGATTTTAATAATATTTTGGAGAATGATTTGAAAAAAAAGTTCAATGTAGGAAGAGACAATTGGGACATAAGAGTTCTTACAATATTATGGGCTTACATGACTTTAGTCTACCTATCTTGTGAATTGCATCACTCATTGAGAGATCATACTCTGGCATAGTAGAGGAGATATTATCATAGTTTGTACAAATTGAAGAAGAGCGGTTCGTTGTAGGTTTCCATCAAAAGGTTCAGAAAGAAAGAGAGAAGGCTTGGCATGATTGCCACATTAAACAAAAAAAAATTCAAGTGGGAGAATAGGAATTACTTTATGACACTAATTTCATGCAACACCCAGGAAAGTTTAGAATGCATTGATTGGGACCCTATGTGATTAAGCATATGACAGAGACATGTTACATAGTTTGAAACCCTGAATGGAGAATTCCTCAGAGGAATGGTGAATGTAATTTGTTTAAAACTCTATAGATACCACCGATACTCTACATAGTAATATGGGTTTCACCAGAAAGCATGTATCATAGTAGTTGTATTATAGTAGGAAGGAAAAACACAGAAAACAAAAAAAAAAGTAGAAAAGGGAAGAAAATAAAATAAAAAGTGGATATAGAAAAAAGAAAAAGAGTGCCAGAGTACTAAGGCATAGAATAATTTTGCAAAAGGAATGGTTATCACAAATCAAAATAGTATTGCACCAATTTATAAGACAATACATGGAAGAGAAAGACTACAAAGCACACAGATGCAACATCAAGAACCATTGTGCAGTTTGGAAATGACAATACCATTAAAATCATTAAAGAATAGAAATGATGACTATGAAGCATGAGTTATAGGTCATAAAGGTGTTGTATAATCTTAAATGGTAAAATCCACTATAAATCACGACAGATTGGCAGTACAAGGGAAACATCACACGACAAAATTAGTAATAAAGACACATTTATTTGAAAACTCATCAACCACGGTGGTGGATTGGACAAGGTATTTAAGGAAGGATGAGACATGTATAATTGTCACAAAATCACAAAAACTAAAATAAGCCATCAAGTGTAATTCATTGTTGCATCCAAGCAGGAGAAAAACAGAGTGAACCAATGTTAATTTGAGAGCACGAGTGATTATTTACAGTTACCGGAGAATAGACACAGATCTAGTACAAGAATATGTCACATAAGACGAATGGACCCACCCAAAGTTGGAGGACCGTCTGCAACAATGAGATTTAACGTCCCCAACCACCCTAGCCAGGAAAATCCACTTCAATTCTTCATTGTTACCAAATTGTAACATACCCAGCCTCCCACAGGACGGGCATGCCACACCAAGAAAACATCTCTTGGATGATTTTGAAACTCTTATAATAGTTAATTAATAAATAAGCATGAAATTCATACATGAAATGATCAAGATTCATGCCACAACATAAAATACATGCACAATATACCATGCAAAGCATTAACTAGAAAGCATGTTTATTATAGGTACAATCTCAGGTATAATAATTTGATACGCAATAGAAATAAATACACTATAAAAGGAAACCATAACAGAGAGAACTTATATTTTTTAAAATAAGACACCAACTATCTGTAGACCAAGGACATTCCACCCAACTATAGACATTTTTATTCCAAGTCTCAAGAACAATGTCACCCCCGAGCCAGGGATATGAATCCAAACCATTCAAAACTCAAGCTCTCACAGGATTCTCCAAAACTCACAACAATCCAAGTACCCAACTCTCTTCTACCCATCCTACACCACCCAAAAGAATGGACTTCCACCCTTCTCTTCCATGAAGTCCCTCAGGAAGTCCCTCTCCTTCTAGGGCTCCAATGCAGTTGGTCTAGAATCTCCATGCTTGGACTCTCAGTATTCACAGCTATGATCAAAGTTGAACATAGAGAAAGCATATTAGACATCGAGGCCTCCAATCATGGCTGGATTACACCAATAATATCTACAGCCAACAATTATGGTTGTTCTTCAACAGTTCATCTTGCTTTCCCAAGCCAAGACACGAAAATGAGGAAAGATGAGTGAGTGAATGAATGATTGGAGTGCAGAATCCAAGAGATGGAATGAATAGTGAAAAAACTAGGTGGATGAATGTGTGAGGTGACCAACAAAAACTCTATAATGGGGATGATATTGAGAGTGATCGAATGACCAAAAAAATGAGAGAATTAGCCAATCGAGGAACCCCTTACATAGACCAGGGACAAGTTTTTGTAACTCGTGGGGATTAAGAACCTCTTGGCCTTCCCCCAAGAGATCACGTAATTGATTCCCCCCCCCATTACACAAAATGGGTAATATAAAATAAATAAGTATTCATCCCCTCAATCCCCCTCTCTTGTGGAATCATAGCCCCCTATAACTCTAGTCCTTGTCATTCTAGCAACCAACGATGTATTTATTATTTATAATGATCAAAACATTACATTTCTTAGGAACATTGACCTTTCATAATTGTTTGGGCACTTTGGCCTCTCAACAATGTAACAATACATTATTTAATATGGGGACTCAAAACCCGAGGTGTTACATCCCCTCCCCCTTATTTTGGCACTGTCCTAAGTGCATTTACAAAACATGAATAAAAATTCCAAAATTTATTCAAAATTCTGTGGGTACTCTGCCTACATGGCATATTCATGCTCTTAGGTACAATATTCAAGACTGTAGCAGGTCCACTGAACTTTTACCATATCTATAACTCGATTTTGGAACATTTTTATTTTTGTTCACAGTATTCGCACAAGTGGAACCTGAAAGTCTCCCCTATCTCTACCTGAATCAGATGTCAATCAATAACATGGTTAGGATCATGTGCATATTTCTTTAGCAAAGAGACATGAAATACATTATGCATATTCATGTAAACAGGCAATGCAAGCATGTATGCAACTGTCCCTATTCTATCTAATATCTCAAATGGGCCAAAGAATCTAGCTTACAGATTTGTATAGCTACCCAAATTCAAATAGATCTTCTTGGGATTTACTGTCAAAAGAACATTATCTCCTACTTTAAATTATGTTTATGTCCTATTCTTGGTAGCATAAATATTCTGTCTATCTCGAGCTTCCTTTAAATTCTACTTAACCTTAACCATCTGGTCTTCCATCTCCTTGAGAAACTCTGGCCGAAGTACCACTCTATATGTTGGGTTTTCCCAATGTACTGAAGTACTTCATTTTCTACCATACAAGGCTTCAAATGAGCTCATATTCAATGAATATTAATACCCATTATTATAGGAAAACTCAACCAAGTGCAGATAATCTTCCCACTTAGATGGATTTTCCATCACATACATTCTTAACATGTCTCAAATTAATCGGTCTTGGTGAAAGTTTGATTAGACCAGGGTCCTTCTGAGGTTACCAACAAAAGGTACCGATTAGTCTAGAGTGATGAAATTTTCATCTCCTTCGAGGAGAAGAAGTCTCACCCAAAGTGCTACTCAGACACATATATAGAGAAGGGTAAGGAAAAGACTTAAGAGGATTCACAAAACCTTCAGGACTCATCCTGATCTTGCACAAGAGACATGATCATATCTGAATCTTATGTGTGAAAGAATCAAACCTACTTACGTTGCGAACAAGCATTCAAACACAGAACCATCAAGTAGAACTTACCAGCCATAAAGAAGTATTGTAATGCATAAGTAAAACATGAAGAGACACATCCTATTTTGAAAATTCAGGTCCTTCTTCATATTATCTTCAGAATATTTCTTTAATTACAGACTCAGAAATACACAGTATTTCTTTGTACAAACTCTTGGCTCTGGAATCATTTCGCAAAGCTCCAATTCTCAGACTCATATGTTGATTACATTATAGAGTCAAGACTTGTCTTGACTCAACTGAAAACAACCTCACCAAGAGGGAAAGATCAGACTGAAATTAATCACAATCCAGCTGAATCAATAGCTAACCAAGCCCTTTTTCAATCATATTCATCCCTATATATAAGATAGTTTGTATCTTCCATCTCATCTTGCACACTTTCTTGTTCTATTGAAACTGGTGTTGCTTAGTTGGCATTGAACTGTCTTTTGCAACCGATTTCTTTTGCTCTTTCTTGCTCAATTTTCCAACTTCTTCTAAATCTTTCACAACTCGTGCTTAGTCAAAACTTGTGTGATTCTTTATCCCAAAAATGAAGGGCCCAACAGGCTCTGACCACAACCCTTGACTCACCCTCGAGTCAAGTGCTTGGTTCTTTTACAGATTCCAGAAGCATCTATTGTTTTCCCTTGTCCTCCTTTTCTTCTTCCTTATTCTCTTATGTTTGTGCTTTCTCTTATTTTTCCTCTTCAAACGAAGGGCTCAAATTTGGGACCAACTCTGAGTCTTTCTCCTTCACTCCTTGAAAGTTTCCAACTTTATCCTGCCACATCCTGGCGAGGAGTGATGCCTCTACAACAAACTGTTGGATCGCCTCTTTACTAAAGCCCTTTGGCTTGGACACGACCAACACATTCCACTCAGAATCTATTGTTACATCAACTTGATGCATATGCATGTACACTATATTTTTTGGATGCGCCCGCCAACATCATCAAGGTTATCTAATCCCTATGATGGTATTTCCTTAGGGGGATAAGAAGGAAATAAAATGGGCTTTTGTTGTTTTGGATATTATTTGTCTCCATAAATTGGTGGTATGTAGGATGGGTATCAAAGAAAGAAGGAAATAAAATGGGATTTTGTTGTTCAGGATATTATTTGTCTCCATAAATTGGTGGTATGTGGGATGGATATCAAAGATGTCCTTACCGTAGGTAAGATAGAAAACATGTTGGAGATGGCTCAAAGGAAACTAAGATTTTTTGGGGAAACATTTGGAGGGAAAAGTATGTTGGAAACATTGTTGAGGATGCACTCACATGTATCGAGGGTTTTTGTGCTAGATGACGTATATGGAATAACTCCTAGAATAACAAATCCTTAATCAAAAATCACTACTAATGGGAAATATAAGGAGGCATGTCAACTCTCTTATGGGATGATGCTTAGCAACAAGAAAATAAACTATGATCCTAGGAAATTATTCAATAGGCCAAAACCTCACTCCAAGGCTTGGGACATAATACTATCCACCAGTACTGGAAGGATATCACATATTTGCATCCTTACCTGTACCAATTTTGGATATTTGGAGCAATCTAGCTGGTAGAGTTGAACAAGGAATCAAGCAAGACTCGTGATGATCATCTCAAGACTAAAAAAATTAACTTTATAATAGGCCCAGAAATTTTGAGATGGGTACATCATGGAGAGGGTAATTTTAGATTAAAGCATGCATATTACCTTGAAGTCAAGAAAACAATTTTGGAAAAAATGGCTACTTGGCAGAAGATATAGAATCTAGAGATTTGGCAAAAAAGATCAATCTTTCTTTGGCTATGGTTCGAAAAAAAAAGTATTCCAACGGAGGACAAACACCTTCAGTAACCACTCACATAATCACATCAAAGATCAACACACCAATATTTTTACAGGGTAAAACCCTTATGGGAAAACATCCACGACCCGAGCCAATGGGGGCACCTGAAACAATTTGTTAATGCGAAAGAAAAAAACTATAGAGAGATTTACAATAGAGTTTCTCACAATTGATCATTGGAAAATTACCCTACATGCTCTTTCAATAGATATCATGGACCAATCGGGTGTTAAGCCACAAATCAATGTAGCCATTAAGATGGAGGAGAATATGAACCATCAGATCACTCTATGTCAGGAACATATCGTGACCGTCAAATTTCCTAACTACAAATGCATACTAAATCATACTAAAGAAACACAATAAGAAACACACTTTTACCCAACGAAACATTAGACCAAGTTGATATTAACTAACTACTAAGAGTCCAAATATCCTAACATCCCCCCTTAAGAAAAACTTGGGATAAGATTGAATGATTTACAAAGATGACACAATAGGATAAGGGAGGAGGCATTAGAGCCTATCCCCCCTTAATGAAAACTTTATGAACTCATAATATAGATCGAATATTGGAAAAATTCACTTACATAAGATACTTTGTGAAAATGTTTGCAACTTGATCTTCTATATGGAATAAGAGAAATTCAATAACTTGATCATAAATGAGCTTTCTGATGAAATGCGTGTGTATCTCGATGTGTTTGTTGCACTAATGTTGAACTGGATCTTTGGCAAGCTTGATGGCCCTCTGATTGTCACACCAAAGGCTTGTCGGATGTTGTTGCTAGAATCCAAACTCTGAAAGGAACTGGCAAAGACACAAGGCTTCCTGACTTGCATTAGTCGTTGCTTGGTACTCTTCTTCTGCTAACGAAAGTGATCTATAATTTATATTTTAAAGACTTTGGTTAAGTTTATGCATGAATTTATTTACCATTAAGGAATTAAGAGAAAAATCTTAATTAAATAATGTTGCATCCATATAAGAAGTAAAAACAACAAACCATAACACCAAGATTGATAACGAAGTTCGACACAAGTTTTCCTACATCTTTGGGCCTTTGTCTCAGTGGGGACAACTTCTTATTAATATTCAAAGCTTTAAGAATACAAAAGAAAGGCTTACATAATATCTCTTGAAACCACCTTTCAGATCTACAACTTCTCGACATAAACAAACATCAGCAATGGCTGGAACATGAAATTCTGAGCCTTTTGGGTATAAAGTCAACTATGCTTAGATCGACATCTCGAGCTCTGGAGGAAATTTTATTTTCCTCTAATCGGATGTAGAAACATAATACATATTCAAACTCCCCTTAAAATTCTGCAAGTTTTTAGTATAAAGTCAACCTTCTTATGAATAGTCCCTCGGGGCCTCCCCTCGGCATGAATCCCAATGTTGCACCTTGTTAGATATGTACAGTTCGTATAGTCTCAATTTATGTGCAAAAACTATTTTTTCTCTATTTTTGTGCCTGGATAAATAAGACAGACTCCGCCAAATTTAGAGACAGTATCCAAACTTAGTGCCAATTATCCAGATTTAGCGAGATTACACCATATTTGCAAGATGTCCGCTAGATTTGGTGATAACCACCAGATTTGGTTGAACTGCTAGATTTGGCATTCCAAAATGTTCCACGTGGTGCCTCCTCATTGGGCCATGTGTCACCTTTCCATTGTCCTGAGCCACATCATTTCCCATCACGTTAGCTTGCACAATCATCGTACGGACTGCCACGTTTCATCTGTATGACTGCCACATCATCGTAAGACCTTTCCACATCATTGTATGACCCTACCATGTGTTAGATATATGGATGCCAAGTCATCATAAATCCATGCCACATGTCATTTGTATGACTACCACATCATCGTACAACCTTGCCATGTGTCACACCTATACAGTTCCACATGTCACCTCTGTACGATGCCATGTGTCACTTCCATACTAGTCCAAGTCAGCCCTGAAAATCTAAAAAATGATTGCATTGTTTAAGCTAGTGGTGGTTCCATGTGTCATGTTGAAGCCAGTATGACATAATGATGACATCATCTATTGACTTTGACCTGTTGACTTTGAATTTGACTCTTTTGCATGTTTGACCCAATCTTCCGATCATGATAACTTCTGCATACAATGTCCATTTTCATAAAAAATATATGGCCCGAATTGGAATGACGACACCGACACAATGGAATTATTTTCGTCTGATTATGAGAACTTTAATTTTTAGGCCTTCCTGGATCCATTTTGGATCATTCCTCCCCACTAAGACATTTTGGTCCTCCAAAAGGATATTAACCAGTCATCAAGTGTGGGATAGGCTTCCCCACTTGTCCTTTGTATTTAAAATATGTCCTATGCACATGTCATATCATAATCAATTGTATAATAACCATGACAAATGAAATCATATTGTTATCCATTTGAACTCATTCACATCTTACTGAATTCACTACCATCCATGTAGAAAATATTGGCAGCGATAACATCAGAAATATGACTGAAACTGAACCCATATGTTTGAATGGATTGCATGACATTAACTTATCTTGAAGCAACGTATGATTAAACTTCCATTCTACAACCATCTCATGTTCATGCTTAATATCAATTTCTTTACTTGGCACAATTATAGGTTTATTTCTTGCATAATATGCCTTCTTTAATTGTTCAATTGTTAGAAGAGATTGATTTGGTTTTATGTGATGAGCATGTACAACATATTTTGTCCCTTAATTAGTTAAGTGATATTGATTATGTTCCCTGTAGAAGATTTCTTTGTGATCATATAAATAAGGGCTTCCTAAGACCATTCCACATTTTTCTACTGGCACCACATGACATGTTACTTCATCCACATACTTAGATTTAATTTCAAACTTTATGATACATTTCTTTGTTATAGGCAATTTGTGATCTTAGCTTATCCAATTTAGTGAATAGGTTTTGTGATGCATCTTAGTGTTTAATCCCAATTTCTTAACCACTTCCTATGAAATTAAGCTAGATTGAGATCCACTATCTATCAATGTATCGATCTTAGTATGTTTCATTATGACCCCTAGGTGAAAAGATTTACTTCTAGAATCATAATCATCACCAATTTTACCTGTCAAACCAACTGCTGTGATTTTAGACTCATCACCTGAATCATACCCCAAGTATGTTGGTCGTGTTGTTGTTGCAATTTTTTTCCTCCCTTTCCTTTTTCTGAACCACTTTGGTGTCTTCTCTGGGTGCAATTTCCAACAATTCTCATCATTTTGTCCTTGTTTCTTGCAATGCTTGGAAGGGATCTTCTCTTCTTTTATTGTCGCTGAATTTTATTTATTGCCATTCCCTTTTCCTTTTCCATCCTTCTTTGAAGATGATTCCTCTAATACACCAAATCTAGTTTTTCCCGCTTCAATATATGTTGCCTGAAAAGAAACCTCATTAAGACTAGTAGGTCCAAACATAAATACAATATTACAAATATAAGCACGAAAACATCCGATATACTTCATAAGAGTTTTTTGTGTAGTCAATGGAAAATCTAACATCAAAGTTATCATAAAAAATGCATTTGTGTATTCCTGCATTGACTATCCTTTCCTTAACTTAAGACTTTTCCATTGAATTAAATCCCTTTCCTTATATCTCAATGGATAGAACTTATTTCTAAGTGTGGAAATTAAATCATGCCATGATGGAAACATCTTACCAACTTGTTGAGTTCCATGTTGCATATTACTTTTCCACTAGATGAGAGTTGTGATTTTAAGACGAAGCGATGCCAATATGATTTTTTTTTCCTCATCTTTGATTTGTTTCACATTAAAATATACCTCCATTTGTCTAACCTAGTTATCAAGTTTCTCAACATTAACTTCACCATCATACATAGGAAAAACAAATTTTACATAAGGTTTGAGTAATGGGATATCAGGCTTATGTTTATAAGAAATTTTTCTTGTAGTGGAAGTTGAACTTGTACTTGAAGAAGAAGAAGAAGATGGAGGCGAAGGAGGTGAAGGAGGAGTTTTAGGAGGGTCCTCTCCTTCTTAACTTTTGTCTTGCTTTGAATATTCCCCTCGAACCAGTCTATTCCATTCTAAGTAATCATCATAAAACACTTTTACCATCTCTGAAATAACAAATAAAGTATTTTGAAACTCTCTTTAATTTTGAGAAAGTCCTTCTGATGCCATCCTCTCACTTTGAGATGTCATTTTTCTTGATCCAATCTTAGGATCTCCTTCTATAAGCTCTCCTTCACCATGACTTAGCTTTTCCCTGGTAATCATCTAAACTCAAACAACCAACTATCAACCTACTTTGATACCACTTGATTCGTAATTGATCTTTGAAAGAATTTGGTTAAGTTTATGCATGAATTGATTTACCATTTAGGAATTAAGAGAAGAGGCTTAATTAAAGAATGTTGCAACCATATAAGAACTAAAAAAAATAAACCATAACACCAATATTGATAATGGAGTTCAAAACAAGTTTACTTACATCTCCAAGCCTTTATCTCAGTGGGAAAGGCTTCTTATTAATCTTCAATGCTTTAAGAATACAAAAGAAAGGCTCACATAACATCTCTTGAAACTACCTTTCAGATATGTAACTTCTAGACAGAAACATAAATCACCAATGGCTGGAATACGAAATTATGAGACTTTTGAGCATAAAGTCGACTATGCTTGGATTGACATCTCGAGCTTTGGATGAACTTTTCTTTTCGACTACTTAGATGCAGAAATAGAATCCATATTCAGACTCCCCTCAAAATTATGCAACTTTTGATTATAAAGTTGGCCTACTTCTGAACAGTCCCTCAAGGCCTCCCCTCAACACGAATCCTAATGTTGCACCTTGTCATATCCGTCCAGTCACGATTTGCGTGCCAAAAACTACTTTTTATCGATTTTCATGCCTAGATAAATAATTGAGTCTCTGTCAAATTTAGCAATAGTTTCCAAACTTAGCGCCAGTTATCTAGATTTAGAGACAGTCCGCCAGATTTGGAGGATCTCCACCAGATTTGGTGGAATTTCCAGATTTGGAATTCCAGAAGGTGCCATGTGGTGCCTCCTCATTGGGACACATGTCACCTCACCATTGTCCTGAGCCAAATCATTACCTGCCACATCTAGACTGTATAGTCATCGTATGAACTACCAAGTGTCATCTGTATGACTGCTACGTCATCGTACAACCCTGCCACCTGTCATCCGTACAACCTTTCCACGTCATCGTACAACCCTCCTATGTGTCATATGTATGGATGCCAAGTCATCATACAACCTTGCCACATGTCATTCATCTGTATGGATGCCAAGTCATTCTTATGGATACCAAGTCATCTATATGGATTCCAAGTCATTCATACGACCCTTCCATGTGTCGCATCTATATAGTTCCATGTGTCACCTTTGTATGGTGCCACATGTCACTTCCGTACTGGTCCAAGTAAGCCCTGAAAATGTAAAAAATGACTTCCACGTGTTAAC
This sequence comes from Picea sitchensis, assembly GCA_010110895.2. NCBI lineage: Eukaryota > Viridiplantae > Streptophyta > Pinopsida > Pinales > Pinaceae > Picea > Picea sitchensis. Next base: position 99,486 of record SNQJ01S0031953.1, on the reverse strand, counting down.
CTCTAGTGTTGCCACATGCCATGTTGACGTCAACATGATGTACTGTTGACATCATCAGTTGAATTTGATCATTGAATTTGACCTATTGACTTTGAATTTGACATTTTTTCATGTTTGACCTGATCTTCAGATCGTGATAAATTCTGAATACGTGGTCCATTTTCAGGAAAAAAAATATCATTGGAAGCGACACAACAAGCCCGACATAATGGCATTGATTTCGTATGATTCCAAGAACTTTGATTTGTAGGCCTTCCTGGATCCATTTTGGATCAGAAAGAGAAATTTCATGTTGTTTCCTACAAGCCCAAGTGGCAGGTTCTGAACCAAGGATGAAAACATAATCTACAGTAAACTTGAAATCAATAGGGTCGTCGGCCCAATTTGAATCAGTGAAAGAAACCAATAAATGAGTCCTCCCTAAACTATAATGCATCCCAAACTAAACTACCCCGGACATATCAAAGTATTATCTTAGCTACTTTCCAATGGTTTTCATGGGGTGTTTTCATATACTGAGAAATAAGAAAAACAACAAAGGAAAGATCAATATAGGTATGAGTCAAGTATAATAGGTTACGAACTAACTTACGGTACAAAGTGGCATCAACTTCGTCAGAAGTATAGATGGCACAAGCTTGACTCCAAACTAGAAGGGAGAAGGGGCTAGTTTACAATATTCCATGTGAAAGAGATGAAGAAGGTCACAAGCATACTTAAAATGGGAAAGAAAAATTCCTTTCTTGGTTTTCAAAACTTGGAGGCAAAGGAAATAGAAAAAGAAGTCTAATTTTTTCATTTCAAATTTCTTCTTAAGGATGGTTTTCACATGGTTTAAAAGTTTTGAGTCACTACTAGCAAGGATACGATCATCAACATAAAGGAAAATAATTATGAGATGGCTTCCTACTTTCTTGGTATACACATTTGGATCAGAATGACATTTAGAAAATCCATTGTCAAGAATAAGGTTGCCCATTTTGGCATACAAAGCTCGATGAGCTTTCTTAAGACTAGAAAGAGATTTCTTAAGGAGACAAACAAGGCTAGAGTCATTTTGGACATAGCCAGGAGTTTTTTCCATGAATAATTATTCTTGCAAATCCTCATGCAAGAAGGCATATTTAACATCCATCTAATGGAACTCCCATTTATGTGAGGCAGCAAGGGAGAGAGCAAGTATAATGGAGTTATTTTGGATAGAGGGGAAATTTTTTCATTATAGTTAATTCCTTCAACTTGAGAAGTGGAAACTAACTAAAACTTGTGTCTTTCAACACTTACATCTAATGCATACTTAGTTATTTAGACCCATTTACATATGACATGTTTCTTCCATTTGGAAGAGGTATAAGATCCCAAGAATCGTTTTCCATTAAATACCGATACTCTTCACTCATTGTTGTATCCCAATCTGGATGAACTGATGCTTCTGCAAATGTATCTAGTTCACAAGTCTCTAAAACTTGAGCCAAAAGAGAAGAGGCTTGCTGGAACTACGAACATGTCCAACACTAACCTGAAGTATCATCGACAATATCACCAACTGCGTCTCATGTTGAATGGGCCCATCTAGGAAGCGATGGTGTTGGTGTTGGTTCAGGTTCAATGGACTCACATGAAAAAAGGTGAGTAGGCAAGGGTGGATTTTCAAGCTTACTATCATCATCTGAAAAAGAAACCAGAACCAGAATAGGAACAGAAGAAGGCACAAACTTTGAATATGGCTCGCAGACTGAAGAAGGAACAATCGTTGAATTAGGCTCATATGCCAAGAGATTTTCATCAAATTTAAGATCTCTTATAATAATAATTTCATTACAATGTGGTTGAAGAAGTTTGTAACCTTTGACATCTTCAAAATAACCAATAAATATACACTTCTCACTTTTAGCCTACAATTATTTCCTTTTTTGATCAGGAATGTGAACTAATGATACATTGCCAAATACACAGAAGTGACTTACTTATGGCTTAATTTTATTCCATGTTTCTTTTGGTGTTATAATTTTAAGAGCCTTAGTTGGAGTGTGATTTACCATGTAATTTTCACAGTTAATGGATTTCTCCCAATACTTTAGACTTAATCCCTTAGATTGGATCATATGATTAACCATTTCTTTTAAAGTGTGGTTCTTTCTTTCAAAAACACCATTTTGTTTTGGTGTATATGGAACAATGTGTTGCATTTGGATGCCTTGTGCAGTGCAATAAATTGTAAATTAATTGTCCACATATTCTCCTCCATTTTATGTTCTTAATCTTTGAAGTTAATGTCCATATTAATTATCTACAAGGGTCTTGTAGGCCAAGAACTTGTCAAACACGTTTCTCTTAATTTCTAAGAAGTAAACCCAAGTGCGTTTGGAAAAATAATCAATGGCAGTTAAGAAATACTTGCACCTAAAAAAATAATGACAAGAAAGTGGACCAAACAAGTCATTGTGAACAAGATGCAAAGGATTCAAGGCATACTGAGAGGCATGTTTGTCAAAACTAACTTGATGATGTTTGTCGAGAACACAACCAACACAAACATCATCTCTACATGAAACAAGAGGAAAACTAGTCACCATCTGTTGATTACATAGTTTATGCAATGAGCGATAGTTTAGATGACCAAACCACTCATTCCAAAGTTTTTTCAAGTCATCTTTGTGAGAAACAAAAACTAATGAAAAATATGATGACCCCAAGTTTCCAAACTTGTGCAACCTGGTAATATCATCATCAATTCCAATTGAGATCATGTTGAGGATGTTTTAGATCCTTTATTACAAGTTGGTGAGGTGAAAACACTATGGTTTTACCTTCACCTGAATGAGTGATTTGTTATACTGATAGAAGGTTACAGGAAAGACTTGGAACACATAATACATCATTGAAATGACCATTATCTACGTGAACTATGTTTATGTTTGGACAACATTGGGAAGACATTCTCTTAGATTAACAATTAATAATACAGTTATTGATTATTAAATACTATATATAATAATAAAATGATAATAATAAATAGTTATTGATTATCCAAAGAATGCATCCTTTCATGTATGGTCATTATATGTTCTATATATATGGAACACTCATCATTGTAATCATATATCGATCATATTTCATATGAAGAAAAACAACATGGTATCAGAGTGGGACTGGGCTTGAATCCTTCACAGGAGGGCCTAGGAAAATGAGAGTAGAGTAAAATGTTGGGAGTGTTAAATTTATGGGGTTGTTACAATATCTATGTACAACATATTTACCTTTTAGTCCTACCTAAATTATAGAAAGAATTCCATAAATTATGGTGGGCAGTAATTTCTAGTAAAAATATCTAATTACCTAAATATGAGGAATGTACTGCATATTTACTTCTACCTATATTTATGCAAAGAATCACATGAATTATGGAGGAACAATTTAACAAATTCAAATACTATGTGGATGGATTGTAACCAAATTAATTTTTAGGTAGTTACAGGAGGTATTCTCCAACTATTTATAAGGAAGAAAATTTAATTTAATTTTCAAAGAGACATGTATTTTTGGATCAATATAACATTACTATAAAAATACAATTGAAAGACACAACAATAGACACACATATTTTTTCTCTCTCATCGCACTATGGGGAGTTGACCCTAGTGTTTCTAGATAAAGTAGCCTCTAGAAGTCCATATTAGAGTGCCATGTGTGACAGAGATTCTCCAGATCGTACTCCTCTATGAACTGAGTTGAGTTGATATGTGAGGAAACTTATCTGAGAAGGGATAAGTGGGTTTGGGATTATATCCCAACTTCCCTTGTGGAGAGAACATGAGTACATGTCCCTTGTGGAAAGAACACGAGTACATGTCAAAGGAGCTTACCTTGACGAAACACACTATGGGGAGTTGACCCTAGTGTTTCAAGAGGGAGTAGCCTCTAGAAGTCCACATGGGAGTTCCATGTGTGACAGACCTTTTTATACTACAATGGTTGTGTACCAATGGTAGAGAATGTGTGTCTCTGGAAAATAGTTGTGTACTACTATAGTGGTTCTATACCACTGGCAGTGACTATGTGTCACTAGACATTAGTTGTGTGCTGCTAGTAGTGGTTGTGTACCACTAGATAATAGTTGTGTACTACTGTGGAAAGATACCTCCCTATCTAAGAGGGAATGTTGATGTTTCAACATTTTGCGAACCTTCTCCTAGATTGGGTTGCAGACCAAGGGAGATAGGATACATTTATCATAAAGGTGCACTTGTGGTAAATGGGCCTAGGCATAGTCCTTCCTTGATCATGACAAGGAATAATATCGACTCGAGGTTCTTGAAGTGTTTTCCACGTGTTAGTTAGGATTAGGATGACATTCACTCATAGGTGTGTACCTGTGGTGAAATATCTTGGTGTGGTATTTGTCCTAGTCATGGTGATTCGACAAGGAATGATAAAGACTCGAGATTTTATATGCCATTATAGGGGGACCCAAAGTGAGATTGATCTTAGAGAGAGTCAATTGGATTAGAGGGAGAGTTTTATAAGGAGTTTCTCCTTGGTTTAGGTGGGATAGAGACGTCTCCCAAGAATGACAGACAAGTGTCGTGAGTCTAGGGTGAATTTTGTATACTTCAGATATAATCTTGGCATGATGCATAATTTCTCCCTCATTGAGATGGAGTGTTGATGTTTGGAAAACATCGGGAAGAAATTCTCTTAGATTAATAATTAATAATATAATTATTGATTATTGAATACTATATATAATAAGTAAATGATAATAATAAATAATTATTGATTATCCAAGGGACGCATCCTTTCATGGATGGTCATTATATGTTCTCTATATATGGAACACTCATCATTTTAATAATATATCGATCATATCTCATATGAAGAAAAACAACAAACTATTATGTATCCTACAACACTAAGAGATCTATCATCACCAACAAATATTTTCTTGGTGTTACATTAATTTAGACCAGAAAATATGGCTATATCCTTAGGCATATGATAACATGCTCCAAAATAAATAAGCCACTCATCAAAAGAACAAGTTCAAGTTGCATTGAAGGAGAAACCAGAAGCAAAAAGTGCATGTACATGAGAAGAAGAAGAAGTAGTAAAATCAAAACTGATGTTGTGCTTCTTCATCACTGCTTCTAAATATACCATCTTATTAAAACATTTGAACTCATCATGACCATCTTTCCCAGAACATTTACAATGTTTTTCAGTCTTCTTAATTTCATATTTTTCTCCTTTGTCACCTATTGGACATGAATTTTTGGAATACAGGTTTGCGAAAAATCCTAAGTACAGAAGGAGCAAGAGAAGAAGAAATATGAAGAAATGTGCAACTAAGATGCATCTAGAAGGATAGTGTGCAATAAGAAGAATAAGACAAGTAATAAATTAAAGAGAAGAACAAAGAAGAATAAAGAAGGAGAAGAAAAATGATGAAAAGGAAAGATGACAACTCAACATTCTAAACATGGAAGGATGAACAAAAGAAACATGTAGATGGAAAACCAGAACAAAGAAGTCAAACATCTAGTTAACTGAATTATCCATGCAATGTAATGGATTTTGGGGATGAACCAAGTAGGGTTTTAATCCCAGATTTGATGTATAAATATGTAACGGGTTGAGGATTAGGGGTCTTGTCTGGGTCTTATCTATGATATGTTTTGTGGGTTTTTTTCCCATTATTGTATGGTTTTTAGTTTGAAGACTAGGGGAATCTATGTATGAATGTAAGGGATGATGAAGAGAGAGAGGCTTGAACTGCAGAGTGACTAGACTAGGAGAAAAGAAAGATGTCTAGGATATATCTTTGTAAGTGCAGTGCACAAGCCTTAAGAACTTAACAAAAGCATAATAAAGAAGCTAGTTGTTGTGGATGTACCCAGAGTTGGGTGAACCACCTTAAATCTTGAGTGACATGTCTTTCATGTGATTTCTAATGAAATTATGCTCCTATGCATAGTAGAGTAGCTTTGTCTAATGGTTAATCTTTGTGAAAATAATTATGGTTGTTATAATAATGAATGTATAAAGTAATATGGAGTCAATTGATAATATGAATATGAATCGATAAGTAAGTTATACATAATAAGAGCCAAAATATGTGTACATAACTAATAAGGAAGAAGAAACATACTGATCATCTCTCAATTCCCCATTACTGCTGAAACCTGGTTCTCGCAGTCCCAATAGATACCTCAGGTGAGACTTCATGTAACACACCCTGCCACCCACAGTTTGGGGTACGCTACCTTCAATCCCACCCTTGGAATTCTTTCTCTTACCGATACCCTTTTAAATTAATAAGGACACATGAAATAAAAGATCTAACGACATGCACAACAATAACCAACAATCATGCATATTCTAAAGATTCAATTAAATGATAAATAAACAATGGAATACATTCATATATAGGTAAATAATACCATAACAAAGATAACTTATCTTTATAAAAGATGGAACCAACTGGCGGTAGACCAAGGAAGTTCCTCCCAATCGTAGACACTACTGCTCCAAGTCTCAATAGTAGTGTCACCTCTGAGCCAGGGCTATGAATCCACAAGGATGGTTCTAGAGTGTTACTTGGCTTCCCAAAACATTCAGCACTCAAGCTCTCACAGGATTTACCCACACTCACATCAATCCAATTACCCAGCTCTCTTCTACCCATCTTATACCACCCAATAGAATGGACCTCCATCCTTCTCTGCCACGCAGTCCCTCAGGAAGTCCTTCTCCTTCCAGGGCTCCAGTGCAACTAGTCCATAATTTCCATGTTGGAACTCTCAGTTATCGTAGCTATGAAAAACGTTGGACACAGGCCAATGCATATTAGATGTGTAGGCATCAATTCATGTTTGGATTACACCATCGAACTCTACAACCAATGATATCATGGCTTCTCTTTAGCAATTAATTTCCTTTCCCCAAGCCAAGACACATATGAGGAATATAAACAGGTGATGGAAAATAATGGAGTGAGATCTCCACCCAAGGTGCGAAACAATGAACAATCAGTGAAAAAATGTGTGAGGGAAAGAATGGAATGAAAGAAGAAGTGAATGAATGAATGAGCCAACCCCCCAATCAGACAAGGGATGGGTTTAAGTATTTTCATGGGGAATCAAGAACCTCATGGCATTCCCCAAGAAGCTCATGTAATTGATCCACTCCCTTTAAAAAAAGGGTAATTAAAATAGGAATAAACATTTATCCCACCAAGCCCCCTCTCTTGTGGAATCATATCCCCCTATAACTCTAGTCCTTGTTCATCTAGCCGTCGGCAATGTATTTATTATTAATAATGATAAAAAAATTAAATTGCTTGGGAACACTGGCCTTTTAATAATTGTCTGGGAACTCTGGCCTCTCATCATTGTAACAATACATTATTTAAAATGGGGTTTCAAAACCTGGGGTGTTACATCCCCTCCCCCTTATTTTGGCACTACCCTCGGTGCATATGCAAAATAGAGATCGAAATCTCAAAATTTATTCAAAAATCTGCAACTACTCTTCCCACATGACATCTTCATACTCCAAGATAGCATCTTCAGGACTCTAGCAGGTCCATTGAACTTGTACGATCTCTATAACTCGATTCCATAGAATTTTGACCTTTCTGTCCAATACCCGCACTAGATGAACCTGAAAGTCTCCCTCTATCTCTACCTGAATCAGATGCTAATCAATAACATGGTTATGCTCATGTACATATTTCTTTAGTAAAGAATCATGAAATACATTATGCACATTCATGGAAGAGGGAAATGAAAGCATGTATGCAACTGGCCCTATTGTGTCCAATATTTCAAATGGACCATAGAATCTAGTTACCATCTTTGTACAACTACCCAATTTCAAGGAGCTTTTCTTTGGCTTCACTTTCAAAAGTACATGTTTCCCTATATTAAATTCTCTAGTTTTCTTGTTCCTATTGGAATAAAATTTATGTCCATCCTAAGTTGGCTTCAAATTCTTCTTGATCTTAACCATCAGGTCTTCCATATCCTTGAGAAACTTCAGCCCAAGTACAACTCTATCTGCTGGGTTTTCCTAGCTCACTGGAGTATTTCATTTCCTACCATACAAGGCTTCAAATGGGATTATTCTCAATGAATCTTGATACCCATTACTATATGAAAAATCAACCAAGTGTAAATAATCTTCCCACTTAGATGGCTTATCCATCACATACATTCTCAGCATATCTTCAATTACTCGGTTGACCCTCTCTGTTTGTCCATCTGATTGGGGATGATATGTTGTGCTAAATTTTATATTTATACCAAAATTTTTAAAGAATCCCCTCTAGAAATTGTAGGTAAACTTTGTATCTCTATCTGAGATAATTATCCTAGGTATCCCATGAAACCTAGAAATCTCCCTCATGTAAATTTCTACAATATTAGTCATTGTATGTGTTGTTTTTATAGGAACAAAATGAGAATCCTTTGTTAATTTTTCAACCACCACCATGATTGAATCATGTTTCCTTGTTGTCTTGGGCAATTTAGTTATGAAATTGATGGTTATCGTCTCCCATTTCTTCTTTGGGATTGGTAATGGTTGCAACAAACCCATTGGGTGCCTATGCTCAGCCTTCACCTTACGACATTCCATACATCAAGCAATGTAATCAGCAACATCCTTTTTCATTCCTAGCCAAAATAATTGCCTTCTTACTGCTGTAATCATTTTCTAATAACTGGGATGTCCAACATAAGGAACATCATGCATTTCCTTCCATACCAAATTACTTAGTTCTCTGGATCTATGAACATATATTCTATTCTTATGCATGAGTAATCCATCTTCCTTTATCTCATACTCCTTTAATTTTTGTTGTAATCTCCTTGATGTAAGCTTTCCTTTACCTATAGGTAATGTTGATCTATAAAACAATCATCTAAAATTCTACTCTTCAAGTTTGACTGATGCGTACTAACAGCAATAGAATGCATGAGATACACTCTTCTACTAAGTGCATCGACAACTTTATTCTCTTTTCCTTTTATATGATTGATATCGAGGTCATATTCACTTAAAAGTTCCATCCATCTTGTTTGCATGGCATTCAAGGTTGGTTGTTCAAAAAGATACTTCAGGCCAATGTGGTTTGTTCTTAATTCAAATCTCTTCCCCATGAGATAATGCCTCCATATCCTCAAGGTGTGGACAATGGAAACAACCTCCAAGTCGGGTGTGGAATAGTTCTTCTCATGTTCCTTAAGCTTTATGGACTCGTAACCAGTGACATATCCATTTTGCATGAGGAATCCCCCAAGTCCTTCCTTACACCCATCTGTACATACCACAAAAATTTCACTTCGGTCAGCAATATTTAACACAGGTGCACTAGTAAGTAATTCCTTCAAGAGATTAAAATTCTCTTCACACTTAGGTGTCCATTCAAATTTAGTTCCCTTCTTTTGAAAAATAAGTGATGGGATGAGAAATCTTAGAGAACCCTACTATGAAATTTCTGTAGTAACCAGCTAATCCCATAAAATATCTGATTTCTAACACATTTCTTGGTGTTGGTCATCCTCTAATGGCTTCAATCTTCTATGGATCTACTGCTCTGCCCTACTATGAAATAATGTGTCCCAAGTAATGGATCTTATTTTGATCAAAGGAATACTTACTCAGATTGGCATACAATTGATGTTCTCTTAGAACGTGAAATACTGGTCTTAAGTGATGTTCAAGCTCCTCTTCAGACTTAGAATAGACAAGTATGTCATCCAAGAACACTATGACAAACTTATCCAAATAATTTTTGAATATGCCATTCATTAAGCACATAAATACAGTTGGTGCATTGGTCAGTCCAAATGGCACAACTACAACTTCATAATGCCCATACCCAGTCCTAAAGGTTGTCTTATGAATGTCTTCTTCTTTGATCCTTACCTGATTGTATCCTAACCTCAGGTCAATCTTCGAAAATATCTTTTATCCTCTTAGTTGATCAAAGAGGTCATCAATTCTAGGTAGAGGATACTTGTGCTTTATAGTATACTTGTTCAGTTGTCAAAAGTCAATACACAACCTCAAGGTTCCATCCTTCTTTTTGACAAAAAGTATTGTTTCTCCCCAAGGTGATACACTTGGACGTATGTACCCTTTCTTCAACAATTCCTCGAACTTCATTTGTAATTATTTTAACTCTAGTCTGATCATTCTGTAAGGTGTTTTTGACACCAGGGAAAATCCTGGAACTAAATCTATAGAGAAATATATCTACCTTTTTGGTGGAAACCCTGGTATTTCTTGGAATACATCTTCAAATTTCTGTAGTACCGAGAAATATTTAAGGCTTGGCCCCTTTGTATTTTTTGTCTCTTCTACATGAGCTGCATATAATTGACATCCTTTTCTAAAACATATCTTCAGCTGTAAGGCTTAAATCTCCCTTATAGAGATGGGTTTTAGAAATCCTTTCACAGCATTATGTTTTCCATCTTCATCAAGACAGGTAAATGTCTTTCTATGACAATCTAGGACATCATGATGGTTGTCCAGCCAATCCATTCCAATTAGAATATCATAAGACCCCAATGGTATGATATTTAGATCAACATTTTTATTCACACCATTAAGACTTATGGAACATCCTCTGACCATATCATGGATTCTCCTTTTGGTTCCAGTGGCTAGCTGGACCAAACTTGATTTTCTAAGCTTACTTTTCTCCAAATGTAATCTATCCACTATTTTAGGATCAATGTAACAATGACCTGCTCTTGAATCAATTAAAATAGAAACAATATGATTTATGATCTTACCTTCCACCTCGATCATATTGGTATGGTACTCTGCTTATCAATCATCTAAATATGCATATATTATTTCCATATCTTCGATTGTTGCAGCCTCTTGGACGTTGTGCTCAGTCTTCACTCTCTCTTTTCTGTGTGGGAAATACTTGTACAAGTGATCTTTCGTGAATCCCCAACATTGGATTGGTGGTATTCCCATTTTTCCCAAGGATTTTTCTTTCTTGTATTCACCCTTAGCATACTAATCTTGATTATTTCTATTAGGCTCATTCCTATTGAAGGGAGGTTTGAATCCTTTCCTCCTCTGATCAGACTTCTCCTTCTTATTATCCTTCCAAGATTTCAGCAGGGATTCTCTTCCCTCGCCTTCCTCATACATGTATTTTTCCTTCCCGATGGCCTCAGTCAAGGTCTTGGGCTCATGATACCTAATATTTTATTTATAAAAGGCTGGTAGTCCTCTTAGAAATTGTTGTATTTTCACCTTCTCATCATCAATGAACTTGACATATTTTAAGAATCCCAAGAATTTCTTCTCATATTCTACAATAGTCATGCTTCCTAGCCTGAGTTCAAAGAACTCCTGAATTTTCTTATCACAGAGATGATCTGAGAGGTACTCCTTATGGAAGTACTTCTTGAACTACTTCTAAGTGATTCTATTCTCATTAATATGTTCAACTTGCTTTAGTAGATCCCACCACATTGTAGCTTTCTCGTGTAAATGGTAGGTGGCAATCCTAGCTTGTAAGTTTGATAAATAGTTATGCAATTGAAAATGCCTCTTGATTCCAAGTAACCCTGCTTCGAAATCATATTCCCTTTCTTTTTCACCATCAAAGGAGGGTGGATTAAGCTTCCTCAGCTCTCCTTGAAAACTGTCCACTTCCTGTCTCCTTCTTTGGTGCCTAATAAGAGACACCTCTGGACTGCTTATGGAATATTTTGATGCATAATAATTTCTTTCTAAGTAAGGAGGTGAGTGGTTTCTATGAGTTCTGCTGACACTTCTCGAATAACCATCTCTTCCACAATCCTCTCTTCTTTCATTAAATATTCCTTATTCATCTTTTTTTGAGTTTGAGCCCTTCTTCATTTACCTCTGCAACTGATTTAAGATCTACAACACTTGAGCATTTATCTGACTTTTCTCTCTCATCAGTCTCTCATTGTCTTCTTTGTAGTTCTACACTTTCATTTTCAGGATTCTTACAGTTTCTATTAATGTTTCCTGCTCTCATTTTCCCTTGCGTCCATTAGACTCTGTCTATGCATTACCAACTCTGGTATTTTGGCCTTCAGCCTCTCTATCATGGCTAGAGGATTCCTCACCTTATCCCATCTCTAGAATATTCATTCTGATTTGATATGTTTAATCTCTTAATTCTACAAAATGTGCAAGTGACCATTTTGTTAGAATTATGCATATGATAAACAAAATTTGTCAATAATGCCACAGGTCCTTTTTCTTCTCAATTCATGAAGAACATATATGTATTAATATGCACTATATCACACTTCCATGTTATCCCTTAGCTGATACAAAATTTAACTATGCACAAGAAATTCCTTGAAACCACTTCCCCAGGTGACCACGGCTCGAAACCATGGCCAAATCCTTCCTGGCTCTTTTTGTGTTAGAAAATTACTATATCAGAGATCATGTAGTTGAAAAACCATTGAGGGATGATATCCATGGTCAACAGTAATTTTGGGATGACAACATGCTCGCTCTTTATCAGAGAGCTCTATCCCCACAATCTGAAAAGTGATCACCCACATCTCCTTTAAATTGTGATCGTTGATCCCTTGTCCCTACGAGATCAACGACGCTAGAAAATAGTGGGCTGCGAACTGACACGTCTGCTAATTTTTCCTCCTCTCCCCACAATGGTCCCCCATCGTCAATTTTATGCTCAAATATCGATGACTATCCACGGGTCTTGCATCCTTAGTGCCATGTTCCAATCTCAAACTGACATGCGCTACCTCCTTCCTCACCTATGACCTTAGGCTGGGACCCAGGGATTACCCTCTTGGCGCTTCACAACTTCAGAACCTTCATCTAGGACTAGATCAATGGTCCTCGTCCTCATTCATGATCAACGATCAAGATCCATTTCGGGACTCCCCGCTTCAGGAGTTCCTCACTTTCGACCTCCTCTTTCCCCCAGAGTACTTCGTACCCAAATTTCTAGATCAGGTGCTACACTTCCACCTCAAATCAATGGCTCTAGTCCACTTCGAGACTTCTTCCTTTGGAAGTCTCAACTTCCCCTGCTTCCTTCCTCCTGGAACACTTCCACCTGGAGTTCACGATCTGCCAACATGTGTCCTCCCATAGATCGACGACTATGAATCGCTTCGACTCTTTAGGCTTCCGTAGTTTAAAACTCTTTGCCTTCACTTTCTCCTGGAGTGATTTCACCTGAAGTCGATGATCCGTCGATGCGTGTCTCTCACAGATCAATGACTGTGAATCGCTTTAGCTCTTCAGGCTTCAGGAGTTTCAAACTCTCTGACTTCACTTTATCCCAGACTTATTTCACCTGAAGTTGACAATCTGTCGATGTGTGTCTGTCACAAATCAACAACTGTGAATCACTTCGGCTCTTTGGGCTTCGGGAGTTTCAAACTCTCCACCTTCACTTTCGACTGGAGTGTAAATCCTCTGAACCACCGCAATATCTACGGCTCACATTCGTTTTTGTGCAGATTTGATGGTTGAGACTTAAACCTACTCAAACTTTTGCTTCGCCTTCATCGTAGGGCCCTTGTTCACCTGCCCTCTGATCCACTGATCCTAGATCTCTCTTGATATCGTAGTGGCGATCACTCCTGAATTCGAAAGGGACAGTCACGATCCTTTGATCCCTTACAAAGGATCTCTAGCATTCTAGCTCCTGTGTAGATTATTCAATGCCATTCCTCATGATCTTTTCAAATTCAAATTCAGAATTCAATCTCAACCACGAGACTTTGACCAATAGACCCGACCCATACTGGCTTGGTGTTTCATTGAGAAGGTCTGATACTAATCTATAACACACCCCGCCACCCATAGGTCGAGGTACGCTACCTTCAATACCATGCTTGGACTTATTTCTCTTACCGATACCTTTTTAAATTAATAAGGATGCATAAAAGAAAATATATAACGACATGCACAACAATAACCAACAAGTATGCATATTCTAAAGATTCAATTAAACAATAAATAAATACACAGTGGAATGCATTCATATACAGGTAAATAATAACATAACATATAGAACTTATCTTTATAAAAGATGACACCAATTGTCTGTAGACCAAGGAAGTTCCACCCAACCATAGACACTACTGCTCCAAATCTGATTAGTAGTGTCAGCCCCGAGCCAGGGCTATGAATCCACAACGACATTTAGAGAATGTTACTTGGCTTCCCAAACTAGTTAGCACTCAATCTCTCATAGGATTTCCCAACACTCACAACAATCCAAGTACCCAACTCTGTTCTACCCACATTGCACTATCTAAGAGAATGGACCTCCACCCTTCTCCGCCATGCAATCCCTTAGGCAGTCCTTCTCTTTCCAAGGCTCCAACACAATTGGTCCAAAATTTCCATGCTAGACCTATCAGGACTTGCAGCTATGAACAAAGATGGAAATAGGCCAGTGCATCTCAGACGTGCAGGCCTAAATTCATGGCTGGATTACACCAATGACCTCTATAGCCAATGATACCATGACTTCTCTTTAGCAGTTCATTTCCTTTCCCCAAGACAAGAAACAGGTGAGGAAGATGAAAGAGTGACGAAAAAAATGGAGTGAGACATCCACCCAAGGTGTGAAACAATGAATAATCAACAAACAAATGTGTGAGGGAAAGAGTGGAATGAAAGAAGAAGTGAATGAGTGACTGAGCCAACCCCCCAATAAGACAAGGGAAGGGTTTAAGTATTTTCATGGGGAATCAAGAACATTCTGGCCTCCCCCAAGACTCTCACGTAACTGATCCACTCCTTAAAAGGGTAATTAAAATAGGGATAAACATTTATCCCCTCAAGCCCCCTCTCTTGCAGAATCATATCCCCCGATAACTCTATTCCTTGTTTGTCTAGCAGCCAGTGATGTATTTATTATTAATAATGATCAAAACATTACATTTCTTGGGCACACTTGCGTTTTAATAATTTTTTCGGCACTTTGGCTTCTCAGCGTTGTAACAATACATTATTTAAAATGGGGGTTCAAAAACCTTGGTGTTACACTTCATATGCACAAGAAGGTGATGCCGAAAGGGCTAGTGTCTTGTGGTTTTTTTCGGTCATAGATAAATAAAATGTAGGTTCTTATAAACCATGCATAACACCAACAAATGGTTTCATTGTTGGGACCCAAAATTCGCGATTGAAGGGATGTTTTGGAGGCTGACTAAGAAGGAGATTTCATAATGGTTGGAAAGGAAGGAAGGATAGTTTGCTCGACAGGAGAACATAAACTCTCAGATGAATGAAAATAAATGGATGAAAATTTATGTGTACATAGATCTTCATGAAAGTTTCTTTGGAGAATTTCCAATTATTCTGACTGAGTGGCTAGAAATATTAGTGGAAAATATTGGAAGGTATAGAGCCACAATGTCAAGAAATTGGTGTCTTGAATTGGTAAGATGATTGGATTCTATAAGTAACCCAACCACTCGTGCAATTTATTTTCAGTTGGATAGCATACTAGGAGGATATATTACATAATTTGTAGTAGATTGTATTCAATCATATAATGTCGTAAAAAGGGAATTTTTTGAAGGTCCGCTTGGGAGTTTCCTGAAATAATTAGGTATGTAGATAAATATGATATTGTGTGACAAGTGCATGATGATAATGGAATCTAAATTCTAAGGGGCTTCATGCACATAGGGGAGTCGGTGGATGACAATAAGATAGTCTCATAGAACGAAGGAAGTGATGAAAAAGGAAGAGAGGTACAAAGGATTCAAGAAGAGGGTATACCAACGGAAGAATACAAGTTTGGAGAGTTGTGTAGAGGAAGGAGGTACAAGAGGTAAATTATTGTGGGTGAGAAAGGAGAGTCACACAATGAGTCAAAGGGGAGAGAACCTTGCATAATAGTATGAATCATAGATATACCATATATATGAGGAGAAGAAGAGGTGTTTTAGTCTAGTCCAGTAATAGAAGAAACGATAAGTCCTACTCAGACAGGGTCATGTGTTGAATCCACAACCCCATGCGCATCACCACAATTAGAAATAACATTTGAATACTTGTCAAAATCAATTGTAGTTAGACAAGAAGGAAAAAGTAGTAGAAATCAGAGTAGTGGAAGTAGCGTAGAGAGTTAGAGAAAGAATCAAAGTCAACCAATATCACCAAGTGGAGGGAATACACAAAGCAACATGGTAGGGGTAGACAACACCCTTATATTTCTTAAGTTTCAAGGAGTTGGGTTAGAGGACTTGTAACAAAATTTGTTTGTCTACGAGACAATTTGCACCGAAAAGAATGTCCAAGATGAGGCTGTCAATATTGCACAATTGGAAACAATATTTAGAGGTTGTGCGCTGGTCTAGTACATGAATTTGTACAGTACCAAACCTATAAGGTAGGTAAACAATTTGGTATAAATAAGGAAAGAATTGTTGAAGGAGTTCAAGAATCCAAAGTCAGAGTCATAGTACATCACAGAACTAAAGGAGATTAAACAGGTACAAACAAAGTCAGTATGGGACTTCAATTAAAGGTTCAAGGCTCTGATGGGTAGACTGAATTTCCAAATCCATAATCAAAAAAATAAAGAATGGTTCATTGTAGCGATTCTACCACACATTTGCAGGTTTTTGATTCAACAAAAAATTGAGCAATATACTGAGGCACTAGAAATTGCAATGAAATTGGAATCATCTCTTATAGGATATAGTGGAGGGATGGTGCAAGTTCAGACCTAGTAAGTTTCATTGACAATTCAATTGGAAAAAATGACAAAGGTAAAGGCGAAACATGTGAAATTTTGGTGTACCAAATGTAGGAGGAAGGCCATCACAAGGATGAATTCCCAGCATTCATGCAATATTTGGCGACGGGAGCGTCGAATCCATTGCCAGGAGGAGGATATTGCAAGATATGTAAGAAATGGGTCCATCACCTAACTGATTGTTCGTTACTACAGAAGTATCATAGTACCCCAAGGAACTTGTTTTGGAAATTTTGCAAGTCGATGGGACATGACGATAATTATTGTCACGTGTTCCAGTTAATAAGGGAGCACACATTAGATATGTATAGGATTCAGGAGGAGAATGTTGTAGCAGAAGGGGGTGGTCCACAATATAAAATTCAAAGAGGCTTCAATCCAGGGAACATAGGAAACTTTGGTAGAGGCCAAGGTGGAAAAAATTTTGGTAGAGGAGGAAGAGGACTGATTATATGTTATAACTTTCATCAACTGATACACTTAACACACAAATTTTTGAATCCATGTACGATGTGCGCATATTTCATAGCACCAGACCATACGACAAAATATTGTCCCAAATTAGTTTTGAAGTGGTAGGCCAAAGGAAACCATATCTCTAATCCAAATCACAATATACATAAAATATGATCCAAAAGACACAATGAAGGACCAAGAATATCAGTTGTTATGCACTGAGGATCTAGAATAAGGGCTGATATCATGAATGAAGGAAAGAAAATTGAACAAAGGGTAAGGAATTCATCAATTTCTATGTCAACCTTTGATCCTTAGCAAGAAAATGAGACATATCATAGAGTAAGAAAAGAAGTACTTGGATTGGATTGGGGAGTGCCAATGTCAAATGCACCTCTCGTAGAAGATTGCGTTGCACCATAGAAACCAATTGGAAAGGTAAGTACATTAACAAAATTCCTGAAAAGTTGTGTAGAGGTAATGAAGGATGAAATTGGATTGAGTACATTATATGACATGATTTCTGATTGCACATGTGGAAGGGAAAATCCCATCACACAGAGGATGGTGAACCAGGTACTAAACAGGAAGACGACCAACATATAATTTATATTCAGTGCGTAAATTGGGGAATATTATCTTGATAACGTTATCTTGGAATTTGTGGTCTGACATGAATGTTTTACCTAAACATACATGGGAGTTGATGGGAAAACCCAAGATAATATGGTCTCATGTTCAGATCATGATCATGAATCAACACAAAATTGTATTGATTGGTCATTTGACAGGAGTACCCGTAAACATAGAGGGTGTGCACGACATGGTAGAATTTGAAGTGATTGATATTGTGGATGATAGACAACCATATGCAACACTAATGGGACTGAATTGGGATTTTGATAACTAGGTGATCGTAAAATTGAAAAGGAGGGAAATGATATTTGAATTTATGTATTTGAAAGTTACTCCACCCTTGGACCCATCAAAAGGAAAGAGATACATCAAGGCGGCTAGAGGAAATGACATTGACAACTTATAAAACATCATGTTTATTAAGAACCAAATATAAAAATAGCATAGAAAAACCTTAGAATAAGTTCTCAACTCCTTGACAAAGAGAGAATTTCAGATAATAAGCCTTCAATCCTCCCATGATATCCCTTTTTAAACCATCCATATTAGTATCCATTATTTCCTCCAACTTAGCTTCAGTTGATTGTTGATTGTCAAATCCTTGAATGAGCTCTTATTTGAGAAGGTTATCTCATACTTGTTTTCATTCAATTCTCATTGCTTTGAGTGCATGATTTGTTTGAAGCCATTTTTGCTTCATGTCTTTTTCATATGCATCTGACTCTTTCTTTTAATTGAAAGTAGTGAAGCATTAAAGGATTTGCATCTACATTCTTTATTCATTAGAATCAAACAAAGAAGATAGTTTCATACTTTCTTTTGGGTAGCATAGATAGGTTGATTGCATTTGGGAATTGGGTGCTTTTGTTGAAAAAATTGAACCTCTTCTCCATCCCATATGTAGGATTCATTGAAGAAAAATATTTTCATCTCATTTTCCTGCATTCTTTTGGAGTCAAGTCTACAACATCATCAATTTCATTTTCACACCCTTAAGTAAAAAATAACCCTAAAATGAAGCGTTTATAAATTGATCATACACTTATATTTTCTGGTAGAGAACCTACTTTAGAAAGCGTAGGGATTTGGAATAGGTTGTGAGAATAACTTTCCAAATCCATCAGACAAACATAGGATCTTGTGCTAGGGAGTGGTAAATCCAATTACTAGTATAAGCATAGTTGGGATCCCCCTCTCACATAGGGGTTACACATGAGGTCACATTCGGGAGAGTAACAAAGATTATCCCTCTGAGGATTAACCATTCGTAGTAATCAGATCATATATTGGGGGTTATTCTTGAGGTCCAAATGTCTTCATTTAGTCTCAGTGATTCGTGAATTCTAAATCTGTTTAGGGTCCTCTGGAGTTCTATCGGTCCACTTGTCCTCATTTCTCTTGAAGTATTTAATACTTGTTATCTTTCCCATACGTTTAGACTCAAATGTCGACTATATCCTCCTAGAGGCTGACTGTGAGTTGGTGACCTTAGTATCCATAATATTTAGGGTGCTTACACAAGGTGACGGTGAAAGAAATTCTTCGTTGTACCTGGAACAAACGTTGGTCAAACTCACTTAGGCTCCTTGGAGGATAAATCCATGTTTATTTTGTCGAATATTTCACCAAGGTGTAACTCTGTTAAGAAGGTCACCAACATAATTGATCCAACCTCTCTATCCTAGCCCCTTCCTATATTGATCTCACGATGTTGGATTTCATCACCAACTAGTGATTTCATTGTGGGAAGGTTTGTTTGATTGTTTGCTTCTCAGATCTGTAGTGTGTGTTGTTTGTTTTCATTAGTGGACCTTAGGTCGAGTCAATGTCAATGGAGTCAACTCCTGGGAGTAATTACGGAGGAATTCCTTTTCTTGGGGAACCTTTTTCCTTTCCTTCTTTCAAAAACATTGGTCCTCCGTGCATTTCCACATAGAGTCTTCTGAGACTCACGATTAGATTACTAGTTTTGTTGTTCCCCACTCCAATGATCTTGAATCTTCTCAGTTCTTTGAATGCACCTAGTGCTTAAGATTTAATAACACCACCCACACATCAACCTCATGTCGACCTTTATCCTTCTTCACCTATTAGGTATCCTTCCCTTTCTCCTTCTTCACCTAGTGAAAGCTATATAGCAAGTAGCTAGGTTGATAAGAAGAAGAAGAAACAAAAAGTGAAGAAGAAGAAGAAGAACCACAAAGGGACCAAGCCTCCAAACACATCAGATAATGTTGGATCCAAGCAACCAGCTACGTTTAATCGTACTAGGAGTGTTGATAAAGTCGACAAGATTAAAACGAATAATCCTAAACCCAAATTCGCTTGCAGTATTTGTAAGGGTGACCACTTTCTGAGGGATTTCCCTGGTCTCCCCAAGGTCTTAGAAATGTGGTCTTCCACATCATCATTCCCTGTGGGACATTTTGGTGACACCTTGTTGGTATCATGATTTGGTTGTTTAATGATGTTGATTGAATCCTTTTTGACCGATATTATACATGTATTAATAACCAGTTTTGAGAAGTTTTGAAGGATTTCATAGAAAATCATCATAGCTTATGCCAGGTATGTGTAATTTATGTTTTGTGATGATTTTGAGTTTAGTTCAGCTTGATTTAATGATTACAAGATAATGCACGATCTGTGTGTCATAGGGAAAAATCGCATGGTGTTTTTCCATCCAACAGCTTGTTCGATACTACATCCGACACTGCGTTCGATACTTCATCCGACACTGCATTCGACATTGCATCCAACACTAAAAATGTGGTTGAGTTGGCAATTGTTATATCGACAGCCTGTGCTGGAAGAATTAGTGACATGGGTTTTGTTCACCCTCGTGGCCTCTAGCTACTGATCTCTTAACATCTTCGATTAAGCTTTTATGTTAAGCGTTGAGCGGCTCATTTGGTTTCTAGAAGCCACAAGTAGTTATAGCATATTTGATGGAATTTGTTGCTTTTAGAGGAGGTTGACCCTTCCAGTGGTCGACCTCTCGAATTGTAACTGTTATAAATACCACAATAGTGATCAGACAAGAAAAAGGAAGAATTGCGAAGGATTGCTAGAATTGTTTTTGTTGTGTAACTCGAGAGATTTCCATAAACTTATGCAAGACTGCGTTTTTAATGTAAATGCTAGAATCATGTTAATTTAGCTCTTGATTCACTATTGAGGAGTATCCACGACTTGTTGAGGGGCCCGTCAGTGGTATGGGTGAATAGTTATATAGTTATCTTGTGTATTTGAGTTGTACAATTGTCATTTCTTTCATTTTTCGTTTTATCTTTTTTTATCATTTCATATGCTATTTGTTTGTTGTTTATAATTTAATTGTTTCAATTTCCTTTTTGCATGTTGCTTGTAAAGGATAGTTTTTAATATGTTGTCTATTTTTATTAGTAAATAGATTGCAAGCTTAGCTACTAACTTTGTTATGTGATTAAATGCTAGTTTGAATTTCTACAGGTTGAAATAGAATAGTTAAAAGTTAAAACAGAGTATTGAGTTAAAATAGAGTATTGAGTTAATACATAGTACATAGTTTCTTTGGCAATGTTTTGATGGATGAATAGTTGCTAGCTTTGATTTTAATTTTCAGTTTGTTTATCTAGTTTTCTTATCAATTTAGCTGTAGTATGTTGAGGTAAAAGCATAATTTAAATTATGATTTTATAATCTTTTTTAATTTACAATTTGAATTGTCAATAATAGGATTAGCTTAGTTTATGTTACGAAATTTTCATTCTAGATGTAGATTGCAATTTTAATTCAAAGTTTGAGTTTGAGTTAAGTTTTTAGTTATAAGTCTCTAATGGTATGAATTTGCTTACATTAGCATAAGAGTGAATTTGAATTAAATAGAATAACGTTTTCTTATCATTGATGATTAATGCGTAAATTGAGATATCACATGGATTTTCAGGGTAGTTGGTATTTCTTCTATGATGGCCAAGCTCTCGTTAGATTTCTTGATTCATACCTTTAATTTCTCCATAGAAGCTAATATTGAAATTATTCCTCTTGAGATATCACTAATTGTTAGATGCCATCGTGATGTCATAAGACAATAAGAAGACATAATCAACATCATTATATTTGAAGTTTCTTGTTATTGTAGATTAAAGAGTAGTTGTTGATTAATCTTTGAATATTGTCATGATTCTTTTAACTCAATAGGTTAATATCTCCCTTTGCATATTAGAAGTAATAATGAGTTTTGTCTTAAGAATAGAGTTCACTTGCTTAATAGTTTGATTAGTTACCTGTTGAGTAGTTTTGATTAGCTTACTTGCTGAAGAATTTTTCATAGGTTAGTTATTTGATTGCTTATTTGCTTACTTGTTGATGCTACTCATTAATTTGGATAGATTTAGTAGATTAGTTTGTTGTTTCTATTGTTCATTAAGTTGAATAGATTAAATAGATGGCTTTATTTTGCTCATTATATTGGTTAAGTTAACTTGTTTATTTTAGGGTTTTCATTTACTTCTTTAGGACAATCCATTGATCCATTGTTTAAAAGTTACTTAGGGTAAATAGTTTAAGTTCCTTGATAGGGTTTTCTCATTGATAGTCTTTGCTTAATTAGATTATCCCTTAGATATACCATCTCCTTAGTTAGACTATACTACATCTATATTTTCTACCTTGGCATATATAGTGATACAACTCTAAGTTTACTTACCCCCAGTTCACAATTTAATTGAGGGTTTTTAGTGCATATAGAACACCCATAACTTTTGGCGTCATTGTCGGTGAGTTGTCACGAGGTAGGAAATAGATCATTTCTAAACCTTAGAATTAGAATGGTGGTGGGGGAGCTTTAAGATGAGAGGTACGAACCTGCGCATTTGTTATACCAGGTTCCCCCAAACACTATGGTACTTTTTTTTTTTTTTTNCCTAGGGACCCAAAAGGTAGATACATTAAATCCAAATTAGACCTTTCAACCAAGGTTCCTTCCAACCTTTTCGGGGGAAGGAAAATTCCACTCATAAACTCCACAAAGCGATACCAAAAAATAGGTCTAGCTCAACCCAAAGAGCTAAATAAGTCTCTGAAGAGGCTAATATAGGGAGCACTATAGAACAAAAAATTGAAGCATTAGTAATAGTGGGATAGGAGGCAAGACCACTTGAGCCTTCTGCAGAACCAAAAAATACAACCTTTGTTTTCTTACCACCATTAGGATATCCTAACTTTGAAGACATCATAGACCCTGAACATGTGAATACTTTGTTTGGTAGTTCATCCAATATAATTGTCTCTCAAATTGATACAGAAACTTTGGCACCTGTTATCTCTCCAGGAGTCCTTCTCAGGTTGTATCTCGAAGAAGCCTGGTAACTTAAAGTATGTTTTGGTTTTCTGTGTATTTTGGATCAAATGGGATAAATAAACAATTGGCTCACACTCAAGACACTTAAATATATATAACTAGATGAGACAATGCCTTCGAAAGTCAATAATCAAATAAATAACTGAATTGATGGGTGAAGAAAGACTATATTTATCAACCAGAACACCTATGTGATGGGATGAATAAAGATAGTACATATTACTATTAAATAATTGTTTATGAGTTGACCAATGAGATGACATTCATTTGCAACTAGACAAACTTAGATAACAATAATCATCCAGAGTACAGGAAAAGATAGAAGATGGCAATCTGACATTAACAGTGAAAGAAACTTGTGATCTGTATTATATGCAAAAGGTCTAGTATAAAACAACATGGTCTAGTCTCCAAACTTGAAACCCCTTTCTCTTCGAGAGCATAGGCTTTATATCCTTTACATAACAGTTTGAGATCCTATTAAAATGGATCTGGAATACTAATAATAGAACAAAACAAAATTGATATGATATGTAGGATCAATTCCTAAATTAAGAGTGAAACCCTTATCAACCAAGTCTTCAGTGATCTTCAACATCCTCATAGGTCTAGCTAGATAAGGCTCTTCTAGAACTCTTGTTGACATCTGGGATGTGAGTCATCATCCCTCAACTTAAAAGGAGTCTTCCTTTAAACTTTATTGTTTGTATTTTCTCCAAAACTAATAAATACAAATGTTGATATTTATTTATTTTGAAGTTAATATACATTTGAAAACATCCTCAAATGGCCTGGCAGTGAAAATATTTGATCTGGGTTAAAATACCATCAGTACCATGACAATAGATTGCAAGGATTTGCCTGATTTTCCTTTATTTATCTATTGCCTAGTTAATGCAAGAAGTGACTTAATGTGAACAGGTTCTCCTTGATTCTTCTCCTGCTATGGCCAACTACTACCAGACAAATCCTTCCCTGCATTCATGGCTCGATGTGCTTTTCGTAATGAAGAGGCGCAAGTAGTCATGTGTTTTCTCTTCATACTGGTAGATAACAAATTTTGAAACCTGGATACCCATTCATCTCTGAACAGTCATGTCGATATTTTTACTGGTGAAAATATGATCGAATAACTACCACTTCTTCCTCTACAAAGATAGATATCAAAATCAATCTTTGCACAAACGTTTGGGGCCTATAACCTGAAACATGTTGACTAGGTGCAAGACACCTTAACCTTGGAAAGCATGTGGCACCTATATCATGGTTTGATTCATCTTGGCACAAGGCACCTACAATCTCGGACATTTTTCATTATGTTCATGGCTCTATGTTTTTGGCCCGTCAAACCTTCCAACAACCAATGTTACATTTACCATTGATAGTTGCGCAACCTTTGACACTTGTATCATCAACGGTTTTGAGTTTGAGGAGACGTGTTAACCATTGACATTCTTATGTGATTTCAGCAACTAAGAGTTCTTTGTGCTTATCATTTTAACTACCAAAAGCAAAGGCTTTTGGCATATTACATCACACTAGAAATTAGCCATTAGCCACCAAAAGATAATTTTTATCTTTTCTTACATTCAGAGTACATACTCATTTATTCTTTGAAAAGATAAGGATAAAACTTAGAAGACTTTTAACTTAAAAATTATTGATGTAACTTTCAAATAATGAACATCTAATCACTTAATGGCAATAAATTTGCAAATTTATTTTAGGAGATAACAACACCGATAATCTCAACCGGATCGAGTAGAGTCCTAAACATCCAAGCAGTTGGAAGACCTTCCCATCAGAGGGATACCTTTCCTAGACAAAAACCTTATGATACCTTGTTCTCTTCAAGGATAAAACCACCTAAGTACTCTCTTTTTGGAAACCAAACCAGTATGGATGATCAGGAGGATCACAACAATGAAAGACATGAGGAGTGAGAAGAAGATGGAAACCAAACTGAAACTGCCTTCAGGTTTCCAATTTTGGACACCACACTAAATGTCAATATGAAAAATATTCCCCTCTCATCACTTCCCACCTTTTATGGTAAAAGAAGTGAATACCTGAATACCTTCCTATTTGAGTTTGACATCTTGTGTAGGAGCTACAACTACTTACAAGATGTCCAGAAACTAAAACTCTTTTTTGCCACCCTCAAGGACTCCGCACTAAGATGGTTCATGGGGTTGGGAGAGTCCAGTATCAGGTCTTGGGAAGCCATGAAAGATATATTTCTTAAGAATTACCAAGACTAATACAAGACCAAGGAGTCTCATAATGATATTTTCAAAGTCCAACAGTTAGAAGACGAGAATCTTGAGAATTATATGGAACGATTTGCTTATATCTCCCAGAAATCAAAATACCATGACCTTCTAGATGATGTAGTTAGGGCTATTTTCCTTAAGGTAATTTCAGAGGAATACCTAGAGATACTTAACCTGATGGCATTAGGTGACATCTCCCATAAACCATTTTCCAAAATCTGTGAAATGTGTAAAAATTACTCGAGGAGAAGAGCTAAAACAGGGAAGAATGTTCAGGATCCTTACAGTAGAAACTTAAAACCAGTTAGTTCAGGTGGTAGCATAAGAGTAGAGATAGGGAACCTTTTATATAATTTAAAAATAGATATCTTAAGCACAATAGGTTCCCAGTTGGACTCCCTAAAGATTTAAAAGAAACAGGAGGAGGAAAATGAAGCAATGAGCATATATTGCCCAAGATGCAGGAGGAAGCATTCCTTAAGGGAATGCCCATTGGATAACATTTCAGTTTGTGGATTCTACACGGAGGACCACTCAAATAAAAAATTTCCATCACTGCCCAGTTTGTTATCCATCTATAGAAGTGGGGATCCTGGGGAGTCCTCTTATGCACCTAGGAGGCCTTGGAAGCCTAGGAAACAACCTACATACCTGGATCTACAACCTTAAGTTCCACCCTATTATCAACAACCATAATAGTGGAATTCACCAAGTTGGAAAAACTAGTCTAGACAATACCAATATCCATGGCTTCAAGGATGGAGAAGAGGACATAACCAAGGGAATCCTCAAGCTCCACCTGTCCCTATGCCCAACCATCCTTATCCTCAGTTTCCACCGAACATTCTGCAACTTCTGCTAGGTTTTGTTCCACCACCTTTACCTCTTATTCCAAAAAAACAACTGGAACAATATCATAATGCAAGCTCCCCAAGACCAACATTATTACCGAAACAACCAATTCCCAATAGAAATAATAATCCCACTCAACATCTTCACAATTTTTAGATGTAGGACTTCCCGACATATGTTATTTCTCATGTTCCATTGGCGGAGATTCAAATAAGGTCGGAAACGTTTTGGATAGGCAGAGACCTTCAGTAGTCATCCAGGAAGAAGAAGAAGAGGAAATCCCCAAACAACCCATGGATGACACTAGGTGGGAATATTTTATTATTCCTAAGGACCAAGAACACAAGCTTCCCCAAAATGAACCTTCACAAATTATGAAGGCCCCTCCTTATCCAAAAATATTAGTAATCGAGAAACCTACCACCCGACCGAAATTTGTCATCTTCGATGAATTTAAGAATATTTGTGTCAATATTCCCTTGATACAATCCATTAAGGATATTCCAATATATATTAAGGTGGTCAAATAATTGTGTATTAAGAAGCCAGGGAGTAAGTAGAAGGATCATCCAACAATACATTTGATAGGAGAACTTTCTGAGTACATATTAGAGAAACCTCAGGTAGAAAAATATGGGAACCCAGGAAACCCTGTAGTGACCATAACCTTAATGAGGTTTCCATTGGGAACACTCTCATAGAACTAGGGGTATCCATCAATGTTATGACCATTACTACCTTGGAGGAATTATAGTTAAAACCTCTTCTTAGGCCTACCCCAACCATTTTGGAATTAGCAGATAAGACTAGGGTTATACCTGAAGGAATTTTGGATGATATCATAGTTACTTTATCCTCATGGGAGTACCCAGTATATGGTCATATACTCAAAGGATCCTACCAAAGTCCATCTTGTTATTTAGGAATACCTTGGTTAGCCACAACCAATGCATTTATTGGTTGTAGAGAGGGAGAAATGACCATCTCGAATGGACTCTCTATCTAGAATCTCACCATATATCCACCAACCCAACCTATCATGGAGAATATATGGTGGATTGAATTTCCATACAAGAATGAGGACTAGGAAGAACCCGTGTTTCCAAGTGATCATTCCTGGGCACTTTAGGATCACACAACAAAAAATGTTATAAACCAATTTATTTCTGCTATCACGTGTGTTGATTTTCCACAATCTTTTCCCCAATTTGACTACATGTATGGGGAATAATTTCAGGAACAACTGGACTGATCAGATTTTTCTTTGACATATTTTATCTTCGAGATAGATGAGTCTACCATATATTATACCATGCCATACGATATTAGCCCAGGGAAATTTCTACATATAAATTCTAGGCTAAATGCAGAACAACAAAAGTAGTTAGTAAGTGTCCTTCAAGAACAATCGGGCCCATTTTCCTAGGAATACACTGACATGAAGGGTATACACCCTAACACATGCATTTTTCACATATATGACTAGGGGAAAGTAACACCTGTTGGGAAAACCCAGAGAAGGATGAACCCATCACTCAATGATATAGTAAAAGAGGAGATCCAAAATTTATTAGATGTCGGATTTATTTATCCCATATCCAATAGTAAATGGGTATCCCCTATTTTAGTGGTTCAAAATAAAGTGACCGGAAATGGAGGATTTGTGTTGATTTCCAGGAGCTTAACAAAGCCACTCTAAAGGATTATTTTCCCTTTCCTTTCATTGACCAAGTCTTGGATACCCTATCTGGAAACAAATATTTCTCCTTTTTAGATGGAGATAACGGGTGCAATCAAATTCTCATAGCACCACCTTTACATTTCCTTGAGGAACCTATGCCTATAGGGTCTTACCATTTGGATTGTGTAATGCACCTACTTCATTTCAATGAGCAATACTAGGGATATTTTCTGATCTTATTCATAATTGTGTGGAGGTATACATGGATGACTTCACAGTATATGGAAATACTTACCAAGAAGCCTTAGATAATTTAGAAAAATTCCTTATCAGATGCCAATAAATGAAACTATCTTTAAGTCATGAAAAATGTAAATTGTTGTTGACTGAAGGAGTGGTTCTAGGACATCATGTTTCATCTGAAGGGATTAAATCCAATCCTTCAAAGATTGAGGTTATCGTCAGAATTCCACCCCCCAAGAATGAGAAAGAGGTGAGAAGATTTCTTGGACATGCCATATACTACTGGTGGTTTATTGAAAATTTTACAAATATTGTTGCACCCATGTTTGGATTGTTAATAAAATATGTTGATTTTCTTTGGATTGAGCAGTGTCAAACTGCCTTTGAAACCCTAAAAGCTAAGTTGTCTATGGCATCATTTCTTAGGGGGGCCAATTGGGCTCTCCCATTTCACATATCCACTGATTCCTCCGAAACCACAATAGGAGGAGTATTAAGGAAGAAACTAGACGAACAATCATATGCCATTTATTTTGTGAGAAAGAACTTGTCCCTTGCCGAGTTAAACTACACAGTTAGCGAAAAGGAATTCTTGGTAGTAGTTCATGCTATCAATAATTTTCGCCACTACATCACACGTTACAAAGTATTTGTGCATACAGATAATTCCTCCATTAGATTTCTCATGAATAAACCCATAACTAATGGTCGATTGAATAGGTGGCTCCTTCTATTGTAAGAGTTTAATATCACTGTTCTTGACTGACCTAGAAAGGAGAATTTGGTAGATGATTTTATTTCAAGAATAAAAAATGAGGATGATGATATTCTCATAGATTATAGTTTCCCAGACGAGCACCTTTTCTCCCTTTTTGTAAATACCCCATGGTCTGCAGATATGAAAAACTATTTGGCTACTAGGAAGTTACCGTCTCATTTGTCACCTTATGAAAAAAGTAGAATTATTACCCAAAGCATCAATTACTCTTGGGTTGGCCATGAACTTTTTCATACAGGTCTTGATTTGATTATTAGTAGATGTGTCCAAGAAGATGAGATACCATAAATACTATGGAGTTGTCATGATGGACCATGTGGTGGCCATTTTTCTAACAAATGTACAACATATAAGGTGTTACATTCAGGTTATTATTGGCCTAGAATTTTCAAGGATGCTACCAAGTATGTGAGGAGTTGTGATAGTTTTCAAAGGATAGGAAGACCCACGTCAGCTGACAAAATTCCCTTGCAGGCTCAAGTTATGATAAAACCTTTTGAAGAATGGGTCCTTGACTTTGTAGGAACAATTTCACCCATGTCTTGTAAGAAAAACTATATTTTTGTTTGTACAGATTATGTCACCAAGTGGGTAGAGGCAAAATCCCTATTTAGGGCTACAAAAATATCTTTTGTTGAATTCATTTATGAAGACATCTTTACCTGCTTTGGTGTTCCTTATGAAATTGTTACATACCAAGGCACTCAATTCACTTCCAAGCTGATGAGAGAACTAACGAAGAAATATGGAATTAAACATTGTAAATCTTCTCCATACCACCCACAAGATAATGGTCAGGTAGAGTCTCCAAATTTTTTTATGGAAGCTATATTAACCAATACTGTTTAATTTCATCATCGAGATTGGGCTGATAGGCTTCCAGACGCTTTGTGGGCATATCCGACCACCTAGAGAAACACCACGGGGCATACCCCTTATCAGATAGTATATGGGAAACAAGTGCTTATACGAATAGAATTCCAAGTAAGTACCTTCTGTATTGCCGTATAATTGGGATTAAAATTAGATGAGGCTCAGAAACAATGATCCCTACATTTAAATGAGGTTGATGAGATCAGGAAAGAGGCTATCCAATGAACATTATTAGTCCAAAACTAGAGGAGCAAGTGGCATGAAAAGTTTATTAAGAAGAAACACTTCCAACCTGGTGATTGGGATTTGTTTTTTGACTCCCGATTTAAAACCTTCAAAGGAAATATTACCACTCAGTGCTTGGGTCCCTACGAGGTAGTCACTGTGTATGACAATGGGGCTGTGAAAATAAAAACAATTGATGATGTACAAGTATACTTTGTAGTAAATGGACACCGAATCAAAATTTATCATAGGACCATTTCCAAAGAAGATTTTCTACAGGTCATGTCAAATGACAAGGCATTGTCCTTAGTATATGGGAAAGTCCCCCTTGTTCTTGAATGATTTTCTGAATTTTTGACTGTACACATGTAAATAATTTTGAATTTTTTTGATAGACAATTCTAGAGATTTATATAGGTATTTATTTCATCAGGAGTAGACAGTTTCAAATAAATATAAAATAATGAATTTTCTTCAAAATATTTCTACATTTGAACCTTGTTGTCTACTAAGCATCAAATGAATAATGAATTGTTGTAATTAGCCATATTTTTGCAAATATTTTCATCGTCTTTTTCTGAAGGCATCTTAATTAGCAGTTGCTCTTAAACCTTCACCACTATATAAGGAAGTGATACCATAACCATCAAGCTTAGAGGTCACTATCATTATTAAAGAGTAACAAGGAGGTCTGATTAGAGGTTAGCCATGGAAACATAAAAAAAAAAAAAAAAAAAGGAATAAAGTGAGTTGAGCCTAAATATACCTTTATGTTCTTTCCCAATGGTACCATCCACTACACACTAAAAATTCTTGATTATATAATATATTTAGATAGGCTACGTCCACTTAAGTACCCCTTACATCAGGACAATCACTAAGGAATATAGAACAAAAAGTCATCCTCTAACATAAATACCATCCTAATTGAAAGAAAAAAGTTGTTTTCATAGTTGTCCCCCCATATGCTTGCACAAAGCAATCTTATACTAAAATATTAAAATATGGAGGGCCAGTATCTAAGGGTGTAAGAGGTTAACCTGTCGGGATACTAAACAGGTCTGTTGGTAGCAGGTACTAGCCTATGGTATGACTAGATAAACCCATCGAAGTACTGAACATGCTTGCTAACAACGAGGCATTCTACCTAGCAAGGATGATAATATGAAAAAAAAAAAATAAGAAATTTAAACTTGTCCTGATGTACGACATTACTTGTAGACATGAATGACACGAAGTATGTATGGTTAAGATAAGTTCAATGATCTCCATAAATTTTCCATTGGGAACTAACTTTGAGACTATCTCAAAACTCTCGCCTACCTCTTCTTAACTATATATAGGATGTTCTATCCTATAGGTGGGGCCATATTATAACCGTCTCGTCAAACCGATATGTGAAATTTATCTCTACACTTAACATGATGTAAATCTTCAACTATTGGGAGAATTGACTGGTTTCCTATATTTTTGATTGTGAGGTGTCACAATACTTAGGTGTGGGGGAGGGGTTTCATGAGTTGACAAATTATAACACTTCCTAGAAGAAGTGGAATCTTTGTAAAAACTTATGTGTATTGTTTTCATGATACAAGCTATTATATCAACAGTTATTTTATTTTGAAATGCTAATTCCTTGTGTGTTATAAACTATTGTACATTTCTTTCAAAAACCAATTAACTGGTTTTTCTTTACATAATATTCATTACAGAGTTGTGATTACATGCCTTATAATATTCAATATAGAGGAACGGATTGTGTGAGGACGATGGAAAAACAAATAATAATGGAACACTCTTATCCTACCTCTACTCTTGTTCACTGTGACTATCAAAATCATTTTAAGACTAAATGTTATGGATAACACATCCATTACAGGATGAATAAATTTCATTTCACACGGGCGTACCATATGGAGTGTCGCATGGGGTGCCATTTAAAAGACCATATGATGTGTTGGATGATGCACCATATGAAGGATTGGATGGGATGTATACACATAGTAAATTTCCATGATTTCAGGTAACTAGGAATCATTTGAATTTATTTGAGTTAGTTAATGGAAATTGAGATTAAATGATACAATTCTTAAACATTTTTATGATCAAATGTCCAAGTCGAAGACTTGGACATTGATCTAACTCCTTCATCATTACATTTGCCTCCCAAAATATTCTCTTTGAATTCAAAATCGATGCACTTATGCTCACACGTAGAAACTCATGTGTGATGAATTCATTAGTGAATTCAATTGTTTCCACCTTGGGCGCATTAAAAAATGGATGGATTGCTCAAATTTTTATCCCATTTATGTAGTGCATTCATCCTCTTCTCAATTGTGTTTCCCTTTTATTAATCACGCTCATCCTCGGCCTGATTGCACTCGTACTCTACCGAATTCCACCCTATGTCCATTTCTCCACACTATAACCATGCCCAAATAGTATGACCCGTCCTCCGATGATGACCTCTTTGTTATCCATGAGTTCACACAGTGTAGGGAAGCGTTCCTTCGCGTAGGGTGGGGACTGTTCTTGGCTCATTTGCAGGGCCAGACTGGTGGAATTTCTATGAAATTATCCCTTGGATTAGATGAAAGAATGATGCACGTGGGGTCTATGACCTTCACAGTGTCTGAGAAATCAATTCCCTCAGCCACAAAGCTTCCAAGAGTTGGGGATCGATGGTTTAAACATCACCAGTTTCCATGAGCGAGCTACAACAGGGTCTTCAAACCTACGTTTCAAAATATCTCTGAAGCTAAGGCATTCTCCAAGGAGTGGATTAAATAGGATATAATTAACCCTCTGATAGTCATCATCAGAATGATCACTTGTGAAGGTAGATATTTTGTTTTTAAAGACTGCCACTTTCGATTATTAGCTCATTTTCAATTCAATAAGCCATTGAATTTCCCTTTTTACTTCTTAAAAAGTCCTAAGAAGATGTGTTCCCAAGTACAGAAGAATGTAACCAATCCCCATAACATCTTATTCCACCATGGCCTCATCAAACTAATTGTTATACCCAAGTTGGAAAAACAGGGAAAAACATGCGATGAGTTCATTTACCAATTTTCAAACCCTCATCTTACAATCAAGACTAGCAAGAAAACATTTGATCAAGGGACTGTTACTCCATCCAAACCCCATTCTAGAAAGACTCCAAACCCTCATGCTCAAGCTATCCTTTTACCAAAACAAAAGAATAAGAAACTTGTTGATACCCTTGTAGCCTCATCGAGAAACAAGACTAAGAAACCTATTGATAACTCCCCATTTCCTTCAACATCTATTGATCCTACACCCAAAATGTTACAAGAGATAATTCAACAACACTTCCCTATAGTCCCCAGAAATAGGAGAGGAGCTAATCGATTCAAGAGAGGGTCTTTTCGAAAGAGTGCCCAAAATACAAGAGGAAAACCTTATGAAAAACCCCGACCACTTCAGACCCTATCCAAGTATCCTCCGATCTAGAAATCCCTCATAAAAGACTTAGGTAAGTGTCTGTAGAAGAATTGGAGCCTCATAGAGAAACAAAATCTGAACCTATTTCTCCTCATAAACTCCTTGTTACTCCTACCTCACATATGCCTACCCCATATCCCAAACCTGATAGACTTTCTACATATTTCAAGGGATCCAAGCCCTCCTCTAAGTCATCTGATCATAATCCAACCATTGAAAAGTTACAACAAGAAAATGCTCAATTGTTGTAACAATTGGAAGAGAGGAAGACTTTGGATAAGCATCTTCACCATGACAATGCAATACTACAAGCAAAGGTGAATTCCCTCCAATGATTGGTTGATCAAATGACCAATACCAATCGCAACCTCAGGGCACAATTGAAACATCATAACAAGCACAAGAAAAAATCTTCAGGACAAGAGGGAGAAGCTTCTAAAGCTAATCCTTCTCAACAAGTCTAGTAAGATGGGGAAATTAATTTTTTTTTGTAGTGGGACCTACAAAATATTAGGTGTGGGGGTAATGCTGGGCTCGTGATTTGGTTGTTTAATGATGTTGATTGAATATTTTTTGACCGATATTATATATGTATTAATAACCATTTTTGAGAAGTTTTGAAGGATTTCATAGCAATTCATCAAAGCTTATGCTAGGTATGTGTAATTTATGTTTTGTGATGATTTTGAGTTTAGTTCATCTTGATTTAATGATTAAAAGAAGATAATGTGTTATCTTTGTGTCATACGGAAAAATTGGATAGCATTTTTCCATGTAGCAACTCATCTAGTACTCCACCCGGTACTGCTTCTGGTACTTCATCCGGCACTGCATCCAGTACTTCATCCGACACTATGTTCGACACTGCGTCCAACACTAAAAATGTGGGCGAGTTGGTCGTTGTTATATCAGTGGCGTATGCTTGGAAAACTAGTGACATGGGTTTTGTTCACCCTTGTGGCCTCTAGCTACTGAGCTCTTGACATCTTGGATTATGATTTTATGCTGAGCGTTGAGTGGCTCATTTGGTTTCTAGAAGCCATAGGTAGTTATAGAGTATTTAATGGAATTTGTTGTTTTTTGAGGAGGTTGACCCTTCCAGTGGTCAACCTCTCAAATTTTAACTATTATAAATACCACAGTAGTGGTCAGACAAGAAAAATGACTAATTATGAAGGATTTCTAGAATTGTTTTTGTTGTGTAACTAAAGACATTTCCATAAATTTGTGCAAGACTGTGTTTTTAATTTAAATGCCAGAATCGTGTTAATTTAGCTCGTCATTTATTGTTTAGGAGTAGCCACGACCTGTTGGGGAGCCCACCAGTGGTCTGGGTGAATAGTTAGATAGTTAGATTCTCTATTTGAGTTGTGCAATTGTCATTTCTTTCATTTTTCATTATATGTGTTTTTATCATTTCACATGCTATGTGTTTGTTGTTTATAATTTAATTGCTTCAATTTCCTTTTTCTAGGTTCCTTGTAAAGGATAGTTTTTAATATGTTGTTTCTTTTTATTAGTAAATAGATTGCAAGCTTAACTACTATATTTGTTATGTGACTAAATGTTAGTTTGAATTTCTGTAGGTTGAAATAGAATAGTTAAAATTTAAAATAGGGTATTGAGTTAATACAGAGTACATCGTTTCTCTGGCAAGGTTTCAATGGATGAATAGTTGCTAGATTAGATTTTAATTCTCAGTTTGTTTATCTAGTTTGCTTATCAATTTCGTTGTAGTATGTTGAGGTAAAAGTAGAATCTAAATTATGATTTTATAAGCATTTTTAATTTGCAATTTGAATTGTCAATAATAGGATTAGCTTAGTTTATGTTACGAAATTTCCATTCTAGATCTAGATTGCAATTTTAATTAAAAGTTTGAGTTTGAGTTTGAGTTAATTTTTTAGTTATAAGTCTCTAATGGTATGAATTTTCTTACATTAGCATAAGAGTGCATTTGACTTAAATACAATAACGTTTTCTTATCGTTGATGATTAATGCATAAATTGAGAGATCACATGGATTTTCATGGTAGTTAATATTTATTCTATGGTGGCCAAGCTCTTGTTAGATTTCTTGATTCATACCTTTCATTTCTTCATAATATTGAAATTATTCCTCTTGAGATATCACTAATTATTATATGTCATCGTGATGTCATAAGACACCAAAGACATAATCATCATCATTACATTTAAAGTTTCTTTTTATTGTAGATTAAAGAGTAGTTGTTGATTAATCTTTGAATATTGTCATGATGCTTTTAATTCAATAGGTTAAGATTTCCCTTTGAAGATTAGAAGTAATTATGAGTTTTATCTTAACAATAGAGTTCACTTGCTTAATAGTTTGATTAGTTACCTATTGAGTAGTTTTGATTACTTTACTTATTGAAGAAGTTTTCATAGGTTAGTTATTTGATTTCTTATTTTCTTACTTGTTGTTGTTGCTCATTAATTTGAATGGATTGACTATATTAGTTTTTTTTTTCTATTGTTCATTAAGTTGAATAGATCAAATAGATGGCTTGATTTTTCTCATTATATTGATTAAGTTAACTTGTTCATTTTAGAGTTTTCATTTACTTCTTTAGGACAATCCATCGATCCATTGTTTAAGCATTACTTAGGGTAAATAGTTTAAGTTCCTTGATAGGGTTTTATCATTGATAGTCTTTGCTTAAGTAGATTATACCTCAGATAGACCATATCTTTAGTCATACTATACTACCTCTAGATTTTCTACCTTGGCATATATAGTGATACAACTCTAAGTTTACTTACCTCGGGATGACAATTTAATTGAAGGTTTTTAGGGCATATAGAACACCCATCACACCCCACCATCTAGTGACATTATGGTTGGTAAGAAGAAGAGAACTGTAAAATTTCCTTTCTTCTTATGTGAAAGTGATCATTACTCTCACGTTTTCCCTTGTATAGATGAGGCTTCTTATCTTTTGGAAAAGATTCAACTTCCAACTAGTTATTCTAATATTTCTCCCAAACTGTCATCAGTTGATGGACTAGTCAATTTGGTTCCATCCCCAGTCATTCTGATTGATCAGGTGGTCAATATGGTTTCATTATCGATTGAACCACAAATCCAGGTAGTTGATCTCATTCCGTCATCGATCGATCCCATTCTTCCCTTCAGGAGTGCCAAAGTGGTCGATCTAATTCCATCATCGGTTGATCCAACTCCTCCTCTAAAGAGTTCCAAAGTGGTTGATATGGTTCCTCCTTCTATCAATCCCACTCCTCCCTTGAAGAGTGCAACCAAACTGGTCAAATCGGTTCCACCACTAGTCGATCCCACTCCTCATTCAAACAGTGATGATATCACTCAAGTCTACCTCATTAATATTGATCCACCCAGACAAGGGGGAAATTCGCCCATCCCGATGGCACCCCTTTCAAGCAGTCAAATGATTTCTATTGAATGGAATCATTTGAAAGAACCCCATATTCCCTCTTACGTGCCTTTCCAAATCACCATCCAGGTTTTTGATAGGAATATCCCTAACACTATAATAGACAAAGGTTCCTCTGTTAGCATCTTATCCATGAATTCTTGGCAATCTTTTGGTTCCCCGCAACTTGTGCCCGTGACTCAGAATCTGTTGACCTTTGACAAAAGAGTTATTCAACCTTTAGGGATGCTTCTTATGTTTTCGGTTACTTTGGGAGGAAAAATGGTCTGTGTCGATGTGATGGTAGTTCATGACCCCTTGGAATTTAACCTTCTCCTTGGGTGAGACTATCTCAACATTATGAGAGATTTTGTGTCCACTCTCTTTCGAGTGATGTGTTTCCCTCAAAATGGAAACAAAGTAATGATAGGCTAGATTTCATTCATTGACCCTCATCTAATGGTCAACCATCCACCTTCCCTGAACAATCAGTGTATTCCAGTGATTTCCTCACCACCATAGGTCAATTATGTAATGACCTGCCCCATGCTTTCAACCCCTCACGAGAGGGAATATCTCCCTTCTCCTGACATAGATCTGGTAGTTGACATGGTCATCTCTTCAATAGGGATATTAGAGCAAGATATCCCTAACCTTATCGAGGTCACTGACATGTTTTAATTCCAGAGTGTTTTTCTTCCATTTAGTGAATATCTCTTGGGAGACATGATTGGCATTTTTCCCTTGACATATATTCCTTCCAGAGAATTTTCCTCTTGGAACCCATGATCAAGAAGAAGCCATGAGCATAGTTTTCCTCTTTGTAGAAATATCGTTAAAATATTAAATAGAAGCTATGAGCATAGTTTTACTCTCTGTAGCAAGCTCGTTAAAAAATGAAAAACAAATCCAGGGATTCAACCCAACGCCATGAGCATAGTTTTCCTCTCTGTGGAAATATCATTAAAAAATGAAACAAAAATATGGGGACTGAAACCAGAGCCATGAGCATAGTTATTTTTCATATGTCAAGCTCATTAAAAAATGAATAAGTCACCTCTCCTAACAAGTCAAGTCTTTCGCTATATCTCGTAGATATTGAGTCAAGTCTTTAGCTAGATACTGTAGATTTCAAGTTGAGTCTTTCGTTAGGTATCGTATTTGAACCTTCTTTTCATATAACCTTCTCTTTTTTCTCCATATAGTATAGAAATTGGTGACAAACTCAAAGTCGGCGAAGGAAATGAAGCTTGGGGGAGCATGTCTCCAGCCTTTGATAATCATTTTGGAGTTAAACCACTAGCTTTTCAAGATGGGGGAAAGGTAACAACCATCCATGGGTATCCCTACCTTTGGAAATTACGTTGGGAATTTACAAGCATAAGTTTAATTTTGTTTCAAGATTGTGTAAAAATGAAACCAATACCGAGCTTATTCTGTGTTCTTTTGTGTCCTTGTAAGTACATGAGAATGTAACTAAGTAAATTTTTAACACTTTTTCTGACTCGTAAAGGTTATATGAGAAAGGAACCCCTTGGAGTCTCCTTTAAGCTCTTTCTAGACTCTCTAAACATGAAAAGATTGTCGAGTGATATTGCTTCATTTCACACTCATTAAAATGTTTGAAAGGGCATCTTTTGAGTGGTAGTTTAGGCCTTGTGAGACTAAAATTACGAAAAAGGAAAACCTTGGAGTCACCTTTAATTTCTTTTCAGACTCTCTAAACATGAAAAACCACCGATTTTTCCTTCTCTGGACTCGCTAAAATTCACATTGAAGGGCCCATATGGGAACAAACCCTTACTTCTTCGAGTTCATTAAAAAAAGGAAGAGGAGCTTACCAAAGGTGAGTTATATCGAGCATGTGTTACCCTCTTAGATCTCATTAAATGAAAAATAGGTACTCATCTATCTGGGTGGGGGAAAAATTGAAGGAAGTGGGTCAAGTTTTTGAGAATTATTTATGGAATCTTTTGTCACCCTTGAACATGGCACCTGTTTGCATCTCATCTTATAGTTGGGTAATATTCTTTTCTCTGAGTCATACCAATTTCATATGTTGCCATACCTTTTCATCCATTCAAAGAGTGCTCTCATTGTCATCACATTACATATTTGGTACTCGTTGAGTCAGTGCTTCCAAGTCAGTCATTGTGCCACATCATGTTCAAGGGAAGTTTCACTTCAAACCATCCATCCGTAGTGTTGCCAGTTTCGATTTTCTATGTCAGTCCATACTCATTTGATTCACCATCTTACATCACTTTCTATGTCAATTTCATGTCGATGATGGGGGATACATCAAGGCCCTTCCTCGATGATTCTTTTCCTTTCAACTTCAACACATCATCCGAGAATTAGACTAAGAAACTCGTTAGTACCTTGGGACCTGCATGCCTCAATGGTAGGCCTCCTCACTTCTAACAATGGGTTTACATCATTGACCTCTGATTAGATAATTTCAAGAATGTTCAACTTCAGGTCATTTATTCACATTCACTAGAATGTACTAGGGTACCTTGGGAGTCATTTGTTGATTAAGTTTGGTTGTCATTCATGTCAACACTTGAAGAAATCCCCATAGCACAAAGGTTTTGGTAATGGACCCTAGATTGTTTGATGTAAATATGACTCATTATTGTCTCATCATGGTTGATAAGAAGTAAATATGGATGAACTCCAAAGTGGTCCCCTTAGGGTGAAATCCCTCATGGGAAGACGCTTTGTGGAGTAAGAGAACAGATGCTTAGTTCTGGAATAATGAGTTGAAAGACAGTGAGATTATCAGGGAAAATATCCTATATGGATAGTGATTGTCATGTTGTTTCCGGTGGTATGTGGAACTTCACATAACTCCTCACGGTTACAGAGTTATGACCATATGAAGTTGGAGAACCCCTCATGAGTCTTATAGAAGCCCCCAAGAGTCAAAGTGCTTAGCAAAAGAATTTATTTTAAATGAAGAAGCCCTAAAATAAGGAAAGTGTAATGCTACACAAAGATATAAAATAGAAGCAAAGCTCACTCATTAAGAACACACTTGTACATATTGTATATATATTTTCTTGTGTAAAGATTCTTGTAAATACTTGTGGATACATCTAAAGTGGAAAATGTCTGAGGTATCACAAATGGTTGATGGAGAAATGCTTAGATTCACAAAAAAACCTATTTTCTGAGGCATACGTGGGTTGTCTGTGTATAGGGTGTGTATACATTGAAGGTATATGCGGGATGGTTGTGTATAGGGTGAGTATGTATGTGGGATGACTATGTATAGGGTGAGTACATGTTGATAAAGCCATGAAACTTGAGAAGATGAAGTTGCAGAGGTTCTAGATTCTGAGATCAAGCTCCTAGGAAGATCTAGAGTGCTCATATACATCAGATCCATCCATTCGTTCAAAAGGTATGTCCTATTTCTATGAATAGTTGGATTTTGATGTATACATGAGGAATGGAAATGGATATTTGAGGATTCTCCTTAGAGAGACTAGTGGCTACATGGGATCTTCTGTATAAGTCAGATCTACAAAAATACAGTGCTGGTATATTTATCATTGATACTTCTTGTTGAGGCACATATTGTATTTATTGGCATATGGCTAAGAGTTTTTATGATACATGGTTGAGATCTAGTATTTATTGATGTATTGAGAAAGTGAATATCAGAAAGGGTTTGATGACTAAGATCATGTGAGGGATATTATACTAGTTTGTGATTACACATACTTATATGGCACATGACTAGAGAGAGACATACTTTCCTTGAGTAGAGGTTATGTATGAGGATGCATGCACAGGGTATAGTTACAGTCTGGATACAGTGATAGGTTACAAATCTATGTGAAAGAAGTTACAGAGGGTCAAAAGATTTCAAGTGAAAGGAAACCTTAGTTTAAGAAGGCATACATGGGCTGCATAACAGATAGGGTGCATACATACATAGACTGCATCACTACAGGTCACGTATCTGTTGTATTTTTGTAGATACATGTTCAATTTAGGTATGATTTGATTACAGGGAAGTTATACAGATTGGATACAGGGTAGTGGTACAGGTTGATACAGTTTTACAATATTATATCTCAGAGTGACAGGTTGACAATGGTTCCATCATTCTACTTCTACTTCAGGGCGGTTGGACATGGCAAGGATAGGTGGTTGTATCCACCTTCCGATTGTAGCCAGACAACATAGGGGGTTGTAGCCTCCTTCTAGTTGTAGCCAGAGAATTGGGGAGTTGGAGATTCCCTCAGGTTGTAGCCTGAGAATCTAGGGGGTTGGAGACTCCTTCCAGTTGCAGCTGGAAATAAAAGGAAGTTGGTGCTTCTAATGAATGTAATTCTTCAAGATATATAAGAAAAATCATTTTGTGGTTTTCTCCCGATTTGGTTTCCACATAAAACACTGGTGTAGTGCGTATGTGTTTGATTGTTTATTTCTTATTGCTCATTATTGGATAATAATTCTACATTGATATAACATTTGAAG